>JAUPMG010137942.1:0-11329 GCA_031762675.1 Pachysandra terminalis
TGGGGGGAAAGAAATCAGAGGATCTTTAAAGAGCAGGAAACTGAGACTTATAAATTGATAGAACATGTTATACAATTACTATTCTTATGGTCTTCTAACTACACAGAATTCAGGGGGATTAGTTTTACTGATTTTGATTGTACATGGGGTTGAAGTGGGATAGTTAAGTCCTATTCAAAGGGGGGATGCGAATGTAATATGTACATAATACATACTTTGTATAGTCTTTTGGCCTTGGGGCTTTTAAAATAGAAACTTTATTTACCGATCAAAAAAAAAAAAAGAGCGCACTGAGGACTAAGAAATTTACATATGATCTTTGCAAAATGTATTTATTATATTGATAGCTATTTGAGTAACCCTAAATAGTCTTGTAGGACTGAATATTTCTATTGAAATTCATAGTTCTAGATTAATATTAGTATGAAATTATGACCATGCCCCGCTTTTTATGAGAAATATGTTTTCGTCTTTGGTTGGATGCTAAGTGAGTGGACACGAGAAAGGAAATTGTAAGAATATATGATAAAATAAAATAAAAAGAAAAGTGTTACTGGAGATCTGATGGCATTTGCTTAGCAAGAAAGTCAATTGAAAGTTGGTAAAGTACAAGTTGTCTCGTACTATGAAACAAATCTGACAGTGTATTTCTTCAACATTGTTGTATTAATTAATTCGGGCCTGCTAACAGAGTTATGAAAGTGTTGGATTCGGAGCAGGAGTTGGAAACATGTATTTCTACTGAAGAATAACTTTGTTATATTGAGATTTTGAATTCTTGCCCTTATCAAATATGCAAAGTTTGGCTTTCTGAGAAAGCCAGCTTTCTTAGTCTGTCAGATTAACTTTTGGAGAATTTGAACTTTCTTCGTCTGTCAGTTTGGAAGGAAATAGGAGAGTACACAATAAATAAAACAAGGAAAATAAAAAAGAAAAGAAATTGAAATTGTTTCTCCTTTTTGTTTGAAAGGAGCAAACATACAAGAGAGGCATTGAATGGTATAAATCAAATAATAATTATTGAACTTCAACTGAGGCAATAAGTGGCAGAGATAGTGTTTTGGTGGTGGGGAAAGCAGTGATGGCGCCAAAGGTAATTATAATAGTGGGATTGGCGTAGGTGGAACCGTGGAAGTTGTAGCTTTGCGACAATAAAGGTATGCATGTTTGATAAGAGTAGCAAAAGTGATGGATGTTGTGGGGAGAATGAGGTGGCAACAATAGTAGTGGTGATGATAATGGTTTGCAAGGTGTGGCGGAAAAAGTGTGGATGATGAAGTTGGTGCAGTAATGATCATGTTGGTGTGTTTGTTTGTGACGGTGGTGGAAATCATGGAGGTGATGGGGGTGGGAGGTCAGGGTAGCGTGAATCATGATTGGTGGTGGTGGTGGTGGTAGTGGGGTAATGAAAATGGTGGTAGTGGTCAAAGAAGACGGGTAAGCAAAAAGGGGATGTATAAGGAGTCAAGATACCTCGATAGTTGCTAATTTGTGTTTTCTCTTTGACCCCACAGAATGAAAATTGAGTATTTTCTATCAGCTTTTCTTTTTCTCACTTGCATATATTCTTGGCAATGAATAGGTGGAAAACTGTAGAAATGGACATTTTTCTTTTATTTCCAAATGAACCGTTAAACTAAGTCTTAATTTTCCTCCTAATATAAAATACTTCTTTTTTGTTTTGTTATGTTTTTTTTTTTGTTTTTGTTTTTGTTTTTTTTTTTGTGTGTGTTTTACTTTTTTTTTTTAATCACCAACTGTATAGTCTTGTTAACCCTTCATGATGACCTTTGAGGTGACTATATTATACGGTGTTAAATAATATTTTTTTTAATGAATGTAGAGTTTGCTTTATAGCTATAGTGTTACAGAATTCAGAATATCCGGATTTGAGGTGCATGAAGTTTATATATAGCATAAGTTAATGTTTGTTTTGGTTATCATAGTTTCATGGTAGTATTAGTTGGTTATTGGTTAACGAGAATTTTGGGAGAGAAAACCGAGCCATATCTCTGTCAGAACAGCCTGCTATCAGGTTCCAAATGTTGTGTATCTCTTATCTGTTATAAATTCCTGATATTGTATAATCATGGTAATGAATGTTCCGATGGATGATAGGCAGATAATGTAAGTAGTATAAAAATGTAGTAACAGAATGAAAAATAAAAATGGAGTAATATGATGAAAGAAGTCTCCTGATGAATCATTGGTGGTCTCTATGCATGTGGATGGTACTCTTTACATCATTCTGTAAAGTACATAATACATACTTTGTATAGTCTTTTGGCCTTGGGGCTTTAAAATAGAAACTTTATTTACCGATAAAAAAAACATTCATTTTTTTTCCTGTAAAGTACATGGCTTCTTTCATAAGAATTGGAGCCAGTGGAAGCAACTGGTAGAATACCGTCTTTAGTGGGCAGCTTTATATTGATTGTTAAAGTTATGAAAATGGTCATATGTTACATTTTGTGTACATGGGATTTTCTTTTTTGCTTACTTGTAAATTTTTATATATAGTTTTATACTAATATACTCTGATTACCAATCAAAAAAAAAATGGTCATATGTTACTATGTCTTCATTAATTAATGCATATAATAAAGTCAGTTCAAATTAACACAATGATATTATTATTGATAAATTTCCTAATTGGAATGTGTAGTTAGTTGGTCTTCCATGTGTGCTGTATCTAATTTATCAAATGTCTGTTTTTCAGATGAAATGTCAGACTTTGAATGTGATGACATCCATGATGGCAAAGCAATGGAGAAAGAGACTGCATTACGTCTGGCTCTCTCACGGCTTGCTGGTGAATTTGGTAAGGAGTGTATGTTGTCCCTGAAGAATTTTTTTGGCTCCCGATCTGCACCCGTAATATCTACAGGCTCATTAAAGCTTGACCTGGCTCTTGGAATTGGAGGATTACCAAAGGTGAATCACCTGACAATAGCAGTGTATTGAGTTATAATGCTACATCTATCGTTGTTTCATTTTCGTGATTGATTTTAGATTATTCTTTGCCCTGTATATATGTATGTATATCATATATTAAAGTGCAAGTACCTTCCTATCCTGTGTGCGATATGAGTATCAGGGCATAAAGAACTTGCACTTATCTTTTCCTCTAAGGGTTTCATGTGAGAAGTGATCATGGTGACCTAATTTATCAACTTTTTAAGTTTTGAAATTGATTCCCGAGCAGAACATTTCGTATTTCTTTTTATGTCTTCAACAATGGATATGTTGTGTTTCTTTCTCATTTCATGGTTACAAGAATGCCCAAGTCTTATTGAAACCATCATGTGGACCTTGGTTCCTCCTGAAGTGGAATGAATTCTTGGAAGTCTATGGAAGATTAGAAAATTGTGTCAGATTAGGAGCTGTGTAAAGATTAATATTTTTCGGTAGCTTTATAATCTTGTATGTCAGAAATATCTTATACAAATTGGGGTTGTTAATACTCTCACAGAACAGTGACCTATTCTTTTTATGTTGCTGCTGAAAGCATGGTAAGTTTTTTTATATTAACTCTATAATTATTTGTTGGAGAATGGTGCTCCAATGCTTTGCAAAGTGCGGCTCTCTATTCTATCACCAAAATTTGCAAGCCATAGTCTTATGAGCAAGTGTGATTTGGTTATAGATATCAAGTGTTGATAGTTTTTCTGTTCTTTCTTATGCTTTTTCTACCAGCACTCCTTGATTCTCTTATACATGACGTTCTTTGATCAAAAGAGAGATTTAGGGCCCCCAGTTTTTTATCATGCCTAGGCTTCCCTCTTTTTTTAGGTACTATTTTTTCACCTAATAACTGAACATCTCTTATTTTAGGCTTTATATGTCACTATTGTTTGATATAGGAAATATTCTGATGGTTGTTAAACTATAATATGTTTGTCATGACACCTAAAGCACATGAGGTGAACAGTTAATTTTGATATAATTGAAACACTGTTATGTCCTGGAGAATGTCAAGATGCTTTTTCCTTCATTTAGTATGATGCCTAGCTGTGACTTTAGGGTTGTGTTTTGATTGAAATCCGTTTCAGAAACTGACTTGAGTATATTCAAGGATATCAACAAGAATGAATAAAGGATCCCACAAATTTTAATCTTTCTGAGAGATCGGATTTGCAGGGAAGAATTATAGAAATCTTTGGGCGAGAAGCATCTGGAAAAACAACACTTGCCCTTCATATTATAAAAGAAGCTCAAAAGCTTGGAGGTGAGTTCTAAATTTTGGTCTCTTTTATGTTAAAGAGGTTTATGGAATATTTCTTGCTTACATATACTTGTTTGGAGGACACGTGATGCATGACAACAAGATGATCTTTGGGTATAGGCTTGAATAATAAATAAAGAAGAAAAATAATAGAAAAGGACAATAATCTGATAGAATCTCACTGCCAGGACCTTGAACAGATTGGAATCTCACCAATCTGGAGCAAGTGTTGGTAATGGAATCTCACCAATACCAGAGAAATAAGAGGAATCATACCTCAAAAACACATTGTATAAAATATCATTCAGTTTCATCATCTCTCTTAAGACCAATAATAGACCCTTTATAAAGACTTATTCTAAAACCCTAATCACATAAAAAGAGTCTTAATCTAATACATATACTTGAATAGACATAAAAACATTAATATACATCCAATATAATTTTTAAAACAACAAATATTATGCGAGTAAATTTTCACACGAATTTCTTAGATAATCCTAATTCTATCTCCTTTTCCAATCAAACTCAAACAAATGATAATAAAATCCCAACGTAAAAAGGACTCAAATAATTGTGTTTGTTAGAGAATCCATGGGTATAACCCAACTAACAAATATGGGCATAAAGATACAATTAAATGGAATTGGCCTACTGAACTGTTTCATATCAACACAATCGGACTTCTCTTGATGGCGAACTAGTAAGATTTTGTTTCCTTTAATATGCCATGATAGGGCCATTGGCCTTATTAGACACAGCTGATATTCCTCGAACTTTGTCTCTTTATATTGGTGGAGAGTTTGGTGGAAAATATAAAGAAAATATCTTTAATGTTGGTCTTGAGTCCATTCCAGTGTAATGTCATGCAAGTAAGTTAACTTCGTGTCTGTATTCTACAAACCTGCCAGTGATGTCTTCTCTGTATTCATTATTCATCGAACATGATCTGATTATAGTGACATTGTTTCTATCACAAAATCTATTAAGTATATGACACATTTATGTGCCACCTATTTGTTTGTTCCTTTCGAGCTTTTCTTTTGGTTGCAATATCTCCTTGTTATAAGTATATACTTATCATCTTATCTCTCCTGTATCATGTTTGGCAGGATATTGTGTATATCTTGATGTAGAGAATGCCATGAACCCATCACTTGCAGAATCAATTGGTGTCAACATAGAAGCTTTACTTCTTTCACGGCCAAATTCAGCTGAAAATTTGTTAAGCATGGTTCATACACTAGTCAAAAGCAGATCCATAGATGTTATCGTGGTAGATAGCGTAAGTGATTCTTTTTCCCTCCAATTTCTGTTACTTATTATTTTTCTTTCCAAAATCTTATGCCTTTTTTATACTTGAGCAACTTTTAATGCTTTGAGATCTAATAGTACTCTTGAGTATGTCAAAATGAACTACGTGACTGTGCTTTGAATGAAATTATTTGTAACTTTTATTGTGCTGACCTTCTTAATAATATGGAGTTAAAGTGTAAAAATCGGCATTTGTTGGAATCTGTTTGTATTTTAATGATAAATATTACTGTACCAAAATATATTGGGAAAATGTTGTATTAATGGCGTATTATCTTATAACAGCATGCTTCTTTCATTTTGGATGGTCGGTCTATATTTTCTGTTTTGTTTGCTTACCTTCCATTGTTAAGTATTCTTCTTATATCCATTGTTTAGTATTCCTATTCCTATCTTCAGTTGTGTTGCTTTGCTCAAATGTTAAGTCCAAGACATATAAGCTTCCAATCCTACCATATAAGTGTTTTTTCCCTTTTCGGATATTTTGTACTCAGGAATGCTATCTTAGCATCTTGATTCGTCGCTCATATGTTTGTGTTGATGTTACTTTATTTGAGAGTATGAGCTCATGCTCTTAATGTTGATTTACTCCCTAGTCAAGGATTAATCATTTTGTTCCTCCTTTTACAATTGTAATTGAAAATGTTGATGTGGAGCCAGTTCCATCATTTTTGATACTAGTCCTCATTCGAAAACACTTCCAAGTGTATCGCTAATAATCTATTTTGTTAAAATCTTACGAATCTCACGATTCGACTCAATTTGACCCTAGGCTGATTCAAATAAGCGAAAAGATCAGTTTTGTGTATCAGTTCTACAATTCATACATTAAATCTTATGATTTACGATTTAATCATACAATTCAAACGATTCAACTCTGCAACACTAAAACAAAATGTGGTTTCTTTTTTATGAAAAATTCTTTTTGTTTGATCCTTTATATAGAATATAGTACTCCAAAATCTCAAAATATACATACATAAGGAAATGTAGTTTACATATTTTAGAAGTAAAAAACCCTTTCCCTAAGGCACATCCCAAAACCTAAACCCCAAACCCTACTTATACTAAAATTACAATGAATCTTTCAATCTACAAATCAAAGTTATAATTCAATTCTAAGTGGCCCCTAACAATTTTGAATTCGATTCACAGTTTGACCACCTTGTTGACAATCATTTATTCTTTTTACACCTGGTCACAACCGGTTAAGGTACTCAATCTTTCACTAAACATTCTATTGCTATGGTTTTAGAAATAAATTCTTTAATTAAGAATCATACCTGAGAGCTTCCTAATCTTCCACTTGGGGAACAAATTATTGGATGTTACTGAGGTTATGCAATGAAGTATTGTCTTGATTGCAACATTTAGAGTGAAAACTCATCTTGTTGCTGGAGGTTGTATGTAGGGCTGTCAATGGGTTGAATATGGCTAGATCTACATTTGAACCGAAAATGTTATTCTAAATTTCGAATTTGACCAAAATCCAATCTGACTTAAGCGGTTCAAATCCATATTCAAATTTGAATAAATCAAATTTAAATAATGTAAATTATAAAATTTTAATTTTTTTAAAGAACCAACCGATTTTCAATGACCAGTAAACCTGGTTTAAACCGAAGTTCTTATATAGAGCATCAGTTGGGGAAGGAAATCTTCCTTAGTCGATGCTCTATACAAGACTACCTCACCTTTGCCTTCTTTTGAACGTTAAAGTACATAATCATGATTAATAAATTATTATTAAAATAAAAAGTTTAAACTTTTGAAGACCCATCAAAATTTGATCGTATATGGGTAGTCCATATTCAAAACTAGATTAATTCAGATTTGAAGTTTGAATCTGTATTCAGTCCATCGGATATGAGGATGTAATCATGTTCGACATTTTCGGATATGGTCAAATTTGGATCCAAATCTGACCCATTAACAGCCCTAGTTGTACTCAAATGTTTAGGGTAGATTACTTAAAAATATTTTCTCTAGAAGCTTGCTTAATTAATGTATCCCAAAATTATCCTCCTTATCAATTTGACATAGAAAAAAAGGCATTCATCCATGTTGATTTGTTGAAGGGGTATGTATGTAACAATCTCCGTGATATGTTGATCAAGGGGAGTAAGATATGGTGTGTGAAAGTTAAAGAATTCTATTTATGGGCTAAAGCAATATGCCCAGGCTTAATTTGTTAAATTCTATGAAAGGGTGTTGATGCATGGGTTTAAATGAACCATCTCATAGATCATTTCGTATTTGCAAAATAACATATCGGTGAGAATAATATAATTGTGTATGTTGATGCTATTGTGGTTATAAGTAATGTTGTTAGCATTTTAATCTTTTGATTCAAACCCAATTTCCATTAGGTTCTTACATTTATTTGTTTGAATCTTAAGATTTGTGATTTGAATTCTAAATTTCGTGGTTCAAAGTAAAACAATGAACACCATTTTCTTGCATGCGTGTTGTTTTCTTAATGAAAAATGATTGCAAAATTAAATGTTAGTCTGGAGCCTTTCACCTACTCACGTTTCAATTATATAAATTCCTACATAGTTATTTATAGAAGTTTGTTTGTCATTGATTCTCTTTGTAGGAAAATTTGCTTTTTCAAAAGTCAACTTTGTTTACCATTGGACTTGGAGAGGTCTAATATGAAGTATAGAAGAAGACAATGAAGGCTTTATATATGTGGAAAAGAGAATTGTTGAAATGAATAGGAAGAATAAAATGAAGATTATATATTATATGAAATTCATTATTAGTACAATCATCATTATTGATCAATGGAATTGAAGATTTCATTTGTATGGCTACAATGGCTGGAACGTAGAACTTTAAGTTCATGAGATGGTAACCTGAATTGTAGGACTAAGGGAGGGGAAAATATGCAATTTTTGTTGCTTGTATGTTTAGGGATGTGGGGTAACTCAAATCAACCAATACTTGGCAGCGGTCTATTAAAATATATGTATTCTCGAGTTACTTGTACCCAATCAAAGTTAGAACCATAATGAAGTGACATTTCCAATCTCGACCATGATTGTGAGTTACATGGATAAATTGTTTCATGTATTTTTTTTTTGGTCTAGGACTAGGACCCAGTGTCTCCCCAAAGCTGACAACCAAGGGACTAATCACTGTCGCGACGGGTGGGCATTGGTAAATCGCTGGCACAGAGAGTTTTTCCAAGGTGCTGGGACTCGAACTCGGGATCTTTCACCTCCACTTGAGACAACCACCTTGGGATCTAGTGCCCAACCACTAGACCAACCCCACTGGGTTGATTGATTCATGTATTTATGACTTGTAATATGCAATGTATTAGTTTTTGATGAAAATTGCTTTCTAGACCTTTTGATGACTCCTTGAAACTGTGGCAATCAAAATTCATAACGTGAAATTATGATTAATATATATATATTATCTAATTGATGGAAATTTTGATCCTGATTTGCAGTAGTTTCCTAACTCATTTAATTTTATATTATTATTTTCACTTATATTTCGAAGTTTAGAAATTTCATTTGATAGCTTTACGTATTGAAACTCAACAATTAATTGAGTTTGTGTGTGATTTATGAGTTACTATGGTGTTGTTGATACGTAGTGGTACAAGGAATTGGAAGGGAGTGGAGTGGTGATGGTGAAGCAGTTGAAGGTGTGGCGTAAGGTGCAAAGGTCCGCTAGAGTGGAGTTTGGAGCACTTGCAGGCGTGGTTTGTTCGGAGGAAGCCCAAGCTACTGAGCTTGAGTCTGTTCCTCGTTTGAGATCATACAGGGAAGTCCTTCTGCAGAATCCAGGAGTTGGTCATTGGCAGACTGCTAAGCGTAAACCTGAAGGCCGTAGGGTTCCGGTGGCTAAGCGGGAAGAAGTTCAACTTCACAGCAACGTTTTTGCTTTCAAAGGTTTCTCTAATGGCAGTTTTAATTCCTTGCGTATTACGGAAAGAAGCAAAGGTCGGTCGTGCTCGTTGTTGCTCAGTGGTCCTGAAATACGCTGGTTTTGTTCCATGTTGCATTTGGCTGATGCTGCCGGTAATCGACTGTCGGAGCTAGGATCCTTTAGGTTGCAGGGGGGCTTTGTTGGGGTTGCTGCGGTATCAAAAAATGCCGGTGGAATATTTTTCAAAATCTCTGTTCTTTCTTGTAATGGTTTAATTAAAATGCTTATCTTTCCCAAATCAAGAGTGAGACTAGGTTGGGATTATGCAATATCAGCAGGTGGTAGTCCGGGGGAAGAGTGGTGCTGTTTAAAGAAGAAAGGATTGGATGTCAAGGCAGCTCAAGAATTGTTAAAGGTTAGCACAATCTCTGGGAAGATTATTGAAGAAGGATCTTCTCCTTATCTTGAATGTGCGTAGGTTTGTGAGGAGCTACAAGACTGGAGTATTGCGGTCTGGGGTTGCTCATCGACTGTGGTGTGCTGGGAAGAGGTCCATAGAGGTTTAGAAGCTGAACTGGGCAAAGGTGTAGCTTTTAAGATCATCGTTTTATCCCCGAAGGAAGCAGCCATTTTCGTCCCTTCGATTTCTATTGCGAGGGCGTTAGTTGTTAACGGCCATCTCCCTAACCTTGACTCTTTTATCTTTTTCAAAGTGGAGTCCTGGCCTTGCCGGAGTTGCAGGTCCGGTGTGTGACTCTGGTCTATGGTTAGCAATTTCTGGGGTACCATTGAACATTTGAGATCTTAGTACTCTTAAACTACTTGGAGATGTGTGTGGGGGCTTGAGGGCTGTTGGGGTTCCCTTTCATAGTGGAGATTTGGCGGGTGCCCTGTTGATCAGAGTAGAAGAAAGTTAGGCGAGAAGGATTCCTCGGTCGGTGTGTATTGAGTATGGTGGTGCAACGTTCGAGCCTTTCATCGAAATTGTGCCGTTTAATAAATATTCTGAGATCATGAATATGGAACTGGGGGTTGAAGCTGGTAGAAATCTGTTCCATAAATTCTCAGATACTCGTACTCTTTCTACCCCGTCGATAGCTGCGGGTTTAGAAGCAGGTTGTTTGGAGCATCCGGTCAGATCGGATCAATCTGCTCCTTTGATCAGCTCAAATCAGAAGGGTGAGGTGATATTAGTGGGAGTCAACGGCGTGGAGGTTGTGGAGCTCAAGTTTCTGCCGGACTTATGTCAGAATGAGTTGGTAGAAAAGGCTTTTTTGGATAATTGTGCAACTGCCAATACGGCTGGGACTTCTGCTTTTTCAATTGATGGGATTGCTGCTGTGAGGGACACGTCTCCGCTGAAGGTGTTGTCACAACAGGTGACAGGTGCAGATAAGCTTGGGCCTGACTTTGGGCCTCTGTTGCTCTCTGGTGTGAAGCCTCTGGCTGGGGGCTTGGATACTATATCTATCCTAATGAGCCTTTGGCCCATCATAACACTTTCGGGCTGGGGTCTCTTGCGCCTGCTTCAGATGCAGTGCCTAGTGTTGGGCTGTCCTCTTGGGCCGCTTTGGGACTTGTAAATCCTGTCGCCCAGGTGGAGTTATGGAATTTGGTTGTAGGTTTAAAATCCTCTCTTTCTTCCCTTCAAGCAGAAGTTGATGCCCTGAAGCTCCAGTTGCAGATGCTCGT
This sequence comes from Pachysandra terminalis, assembly GCA_031762675.1. Lineage (NCBI taxonomy): Eukaryota > Viridiplantae > Streptophyta > Magnoliopsida > Buxales > Buxaceae > Pachysandra > Pachysandra terminalis. Next base: position 11,120 of record JAUPMG010137942.1, read on the forward strand.
CACTGATAACGTCATATTGAATTCTGGTTTGGTCTCGTCTTCTTTGGTTGCTGTTCCGCAAGTCGTGTTGGCTCCTCAGGTGGAATCAATCTCTAGGTCTTGTGTGGCTGGAGCTCTATCTAGTGAGTGATCGGTGGCTGTTCGGTGTGGGGAATTTTGCAGTAACGTCTTCTCTGCCTTTGCTGATTTGGGGTCTTCTTTGGTTGCCGT
>JAUPMG010137953.1:0-10568 GCA_031762675.1 Pachysandra terminalis
CTTGAGGTGGACACACCAATACCCTACCATCCTTAACAGTTGGCGGGAAGTAGTTTAGCTGATTACCTTTCAACGACATGTTCGAGTCAGCAAACAAACTAGACCAAGCCCGAGGCTCTTTAGACTGGCCAAGAGCCTAGGACTGTTGTGTGAGACCACGATTAGCTGTCCCAAAGCACCCTTGAACCTCTTGACTCAGCCTGTTGGCCCCATGGTGATTAAATGTATTTCCCAAATTACCCTGACCAGCCGAACTGAGTTCAAACCTGCCTGCTGTTGCAAGGTGATCACCCAGGCTGGTAAGGTCAGCATTCCCATTCACCCCAACCAAGCTTGAAGACCCAATCTCAAACACTTGGGGAGCATCTCCCTGTTTGCCTGAATCCATAGGATAGCAGCTCAGATTAACTTCTAGCCGGCCAGGACAAGACCCAGATCCTGCCGCATTCAGCCTAGCCACAGCGCAGCCCTGAGACCCCGAGCAAAACTCTCTTGCCAGCCGAGGACTCCCCAAATCGCTCTCCTCATGGCCGCCCATCCCCACAAAAGGACCATGGGCATCAAACTCCTTGGATGCAGCCCTTCCCTGAATCTCAGAAGATACCCGCCGGGGGTTGGAAGCGAGGATCAAAGGACTGGACACCCCTACAGGACGCGCCGGGCAGCTAGCCGGAGAAGAGGGAGGGGGCGAAATCCCAGAAAACGCACCAGACGTAACATAAACAAGGGAAGGACTCGAATCAGAGGATCCCAGAAGCGGAGGGCGAGACGGGGATCCTATAGGAGGAGAACGAGATCGAGAAATGGAAGGGGATGAAGGAGAGCAACAAGGAAGATCCCCTCGCACCGGAACCGGAGGAAGAGCAGCGCGAGCTGCTCGGGTCAGAGGCTTAGAAGACACAGGGGTATCATATCTTCCAGGCGCAGAAGGGGAAGGGGAGGAAGATTTTTTTGCCCTCCTCCCCATAGCTCAGAAAAAGCACGTCCAAAGGGAAGAGCCGCCGGCGGCCCCGACGCCGGCAACCCAGAAAAGGGTCGGAGAAGAGATCGGAAAACGCAGAAAGCAACTTATCTATGATGAGAAAACAAAGATAATGTGCATCATCTTGGTAAAACCTAGGCATCAACTACTAGGACCTTTAAGTTTTTTGAGGCATATTCTGCTACAACCCATTCAATAGCCACTGGATTATAAATGTTATCGAAGCGTAACTCGCTCTTGCTTCCCTTCTTCGGTTTCTTAGATTTAGACCCTTCTTCAGTGCAAGCCGACTGGAAGGAGAATCAAACCCATTTTACAATTAAATATCAGTAAGGAAAACTGATTTCTGCTTGTTATAAACTTACCAGGGAATTTCACTGCCCTAACTTACCTTTCTTATGTCATTTGGTTCAGTCACCTTTGATTTTGGTACTGTAAAAGTTTTGTCATTAGTTTTATCATAGAGACCATTTCAAAGGGTCATAGAAAAAGACATTAAATCTTTAACCAAGTATCAGATGTACTGGTCTATGATATAGTTTCAGAACAAAAATATAATTTGTTAAAAAGATAGGTATACTAGTTCATTACATTTTTTACCTTATCCTGAAAGTGTCTCACTCGAAGAAAACTTCCACAAGATAATTGTCAACATACAAACAAGATTCATTAACCAAACTAGTGCAACCCCTAATAACATGCAATTCCAAATAAATATGGCATTGACGCAACTGACCTAAGCGAGTTTATTGATGCCAAAGCTAACAAAATTAGTATAAAATCAGTAACTTCGGCCTATCATAAACAAAGTAGGGAATGTCTTTCCGAACTTACCTTTTATTTCTTACTTGAGTCCCTCACCTGTTCTTTAGACATCTTGGCCTTTGATCTTGTTATCATGTAATTAGCTTCCTTATGACCGTCGTACTGCACAAGCTTTTCATTAGTATATCATAGAAAACATTTCAAGGGGAGCAATAGAAAAGTCATGAAACCTGCACTTAAGTACCAAATGTGATCAACTTGAGATAAAATTATAATTTGTTAAAGTACGTACATTAGTTCCTGTACATTATTTCTTTCTTTCACCTGTGCTTGAAGAAACTTTCACAAGTAAGTGGTAATATATATACACAAATAAGATTTATTCACCAAACTAATCTGGCTTCTAACAACATGAAATTCCATATGCATATGGCATCAATTCAACTCACCTAATAACAAATTTACTTAAGAACTTCTTGTTTAAAGAAATGCTAAATTCTTTTCCTTTTAATAAATTCTCTCACTTAACATCCAAGAGGAGTTGATATACTTTTTACGTCATAGATAACAACCTTGAAGAGGAGTCTAATAGCAAGTGCAATCTTAATATAGTACTCGTTCGTGATATAGAACTTACTAAATTCAGCTTTCGGAGAAAGAAGCCGCTGCTAAAATGTATACTATATATATGATAGCCCACAAAAGCAACATGTCTCATTTTTAATCATATTGAAACCTTTAATTGCGGTTGTGATCGACTTTAGAAAAATGTGATTTGATATAAAGTTTCTTACATTTATCTCTTTCACCTAATATTAAGTCTCAATCATCACTTCATGAACAAACCTTCACGAGATGGGGGATAATAGATTTATTAGCATAAAATTCCAAACAAATATGGTATCAATTAATAATGAGTTTACTTGGTTCAATTCTTGTTTTAACGAAATACTAAATCCTTTCTTTTCAATGAATTCATTCATTTAACCATGAGGAGTTGATATCCGATTGTATAAATCATTGAAAACAACCATGAAGAGGAGTCTAATAGCAAGTGAAGTGTTAACTGTAATAGTTGTTTTTGAAATATAGAACTTACTAATTAAGCTTTCGGAGAAGAGGACACGACTCTAGATCTCATATATGTTCAGTCATATTGAAATCTTTAACTGATTTACATATGTGATCTACTTTAGAACAAATATGGTATGGTAAAGAAGTACATAAGTTCCTTACATTTCTTTCTGTTACCTGACATTCAGTGTCTCAGTCCCTTTTTTTTTTTTTTTTTTAAGAAATAACACAAACTTCTATTGAAGATAAAATAGTATAGATAAACAAAGAACATGTGCATGGACTAAGATAAACGATCACTAAACAGACCATCCAATTATAGTTTGAAAAGAAAAGATACTAATTACAATCTAAATAGGTTATCTTCTTCCCTTAATACCATGCCTCTTGCATCTCTATATCATCATATATTCCCATTTTTAATAATGACACACATAGGCATGCTGAAATTCTTTTAAAACCAACACCCAATGAGTAGTTGTGAATCTGATTTTATCCATGACCTTCTGAAATTCACAATTCTTATATTCAAAATTCCTCCAATTTCTCTCACACAATATCCCAACATAGCATGAATATATATGACTTATGGACTCTTCCTCCTACCAACATATTACACATACTTGTGGTGATAAAGCCATATATTTTTTTTCGACTTTGAATAACATCTTTAGTACTAATCTTTTTCAAAAACAAAGTCAATATAAAGGCCTAACTCACAAGAAAAGTGCTAACAGATGCATAAATAAGATATATTTTTCAAACTAATGAAGCTTCCAATAACATACATGAGATTCCAAACACATATGGCACCAACTCAATTGACCTAAGAACAGGTTTACTTGGTTTTAATGTGGCAAATAACAAAATTAATATTTAACTTTTTGTCTTGGTCACATAATTCCTTTCTGTTTAATGAATTCTCTCGCTTTATTTGCATGAGTTAGGGTTCAGTTTTGACTATGAATAAACATAACATCATACATACAATATATGTACTTATCATGGTGACCATATTGGGGTGTCAAATGGTTAATGTTCTGTGGGTTCAAGTCCTAAAGAAAACAGATTGGGCAATTGAGACCCATGAGTTAAAAGTCTCAAAGACCACGATACACACGTGGAGTGCCTGGATAATCCATAAAGTACCAACCTACCTGGTGATCAAACACCAAAATACAAAACATTATTACAACAAAAACCTACATCATATTGAAGAAGTACATGTTCTCTAGAATTACTTTACACGACTAATAGTTACAGTTTAATAAATAAATTGTTCATATATTCTTTAATGTTAATCTACTTATGTCTTTAGGGTAGTATAACTTTATTGTTAAACACCGTTTGCTCTAAAAGCTCAAGCTATTAGAGAGCGGCACAACAATTGTATATCAAACGGTTCAACACCCCCCGCACGGGAATAACACATCTGTTGGATAATACAGGGCACCAAGGCAAACACACACCATACACACAAGCACGAGAATAGCACATCCATAAGAGAATAAAAACACAAATATATACCCTTGGGATTCGAACACTCGACCTCCTGCTCTGATACCATGTTAAACACCGATTACTCTAAAAGCTCAACTTCTGCATATCATGAACAAAGTAGGAATGCTTGAGCTTTTAGAGTAATTGGTATTTAACAATTATTGTATATAGAAACTTGATAAAGTGAATTGTGCACTAGAAAATATGATTGCTTACAAGTCTTGTGTTTATGTCTCGAGTTTTTCCACTCTCCTATCTCATCCTAATAATTAGATGAGTAGGAATGCTAGCTAGGGATTAATCCGAGAGGGAACTTAGGCAGGATAGGGGAGTCCAAGATTCATTAACCAAACTAGTACAACGTCTAATAACATGCAATTCCAAATAAATACGGAACTGTATCAATTGACCTAATTAAATGAGTTTTATGCCGAAGATAGTAAAATTAGTATAAAATCAATAACTTCTGCATATCATGAACAAAGTAGGGAATGTCTTTCCAAACTTACCTTTCGTTTCTTACTCGGTTTCGTCACCTTTTCTTCAATCACCTTGGCCTCTGATCTTGGCAACATGTTAACCTCCGTATGACAGTCACACTGCACAAGCTTTTCATTAGTTTTATCATAGAAACCATTTCAAGGAGCACAATAGAAAAGACATGAAACCTGCACTTAAGCACCAAATGTGATCTACTTAAGAAAAAATATAATTTGTTAAAGTACATAAGTTCCTGTACATTATTTCTTTCTTTCACCTGTGCTTGAAGAAACCTTTACAAGATGAGTGGTACTAGATTCACAAATAAGATTTATTAGCCAAATTAATCCGACTTCTAACAACATGAAATTTTCCAAATACATTTGGCATCAATTCAACTCACCAAATAACAAGTTAATTTATTTCGTTTATTGTAGCAGATAACAAAATTAACTTGTTCAAAGACATACTAAATTCTTTTCCTTTTAATAAATTCTCTCATTTAACATCCGTGAGGAGTTGATATCCTTTTTACGTTGTAACAACCTTGAAGAGGAGTCTAATAGCAAGTGCAATCTTAATATAGTACTTGTTCGTGATATAGAACTTACTAAATTCAGCTTTCAGAGAAGAGGACGCTACTTAAACACTTAATATATCTATATATATATAGATGAAAACCCACAACACTATCAGATCCCATTTTCAATCATATTGAAACCTTTAATTGAGGTTTGATAAACTTTAGAAAAAGGTGATTTGTTATATAAGTCCCTTTAATTTATATGTCTTCCACCAAATATTAAGTCTCACTAACTTTCACAAGATAGGTGCAAAAACATTTAGCAAGAAATTCCAAACAAATATGGTATCAATTCAACTGACCTAATAATGAGTTTCCTTTGTTTTAATATGGTAAATGACAAGATTAATATTTGATTTCTTGTTTTTGGTGGCATACTAGATTCTTTTTTCTTGTTCAATGAATTCTTTCAATTTTTCCATGAGGAGTTGATATCCTTTTGTATAAATCATAGATATATATATAACAACCATGAAGAGGATTCTAATAGCAAGTGAAGTCTTAACTGTAATACTTGTTTTTGAGATATAGAACTAAGTTGACTTTCGGAGAAGAGCACACGACTAAACATATACTATACTGATGATAATCCATCAGAATACCATATCTCGTGTTCGGTCATATCGAAATCTTTAACTAAGTGCCATATGTGATCAACTTTAGAACAAATATGATTTGGTAAAGAAGTACATAAGCTCCTCATATTTCTTTCTGTCATCTAATATTCAGTGTCTCACATAAAATTGGCTATATTCGCCCTTCAAAACCATGGCTCTTGCATCTTTAGGTATATAGCATATGAATCCACCATATCATATATATATATATATTCTTTTAAAACCAACACCCAATCAGCAGTTATGAATCTGATTTTTATCCATGACCTTCTGAACTTCATAATTCTTATATTTCTCACATGTAAGATCCCAAACAGAGCTGACAGAGAGTCAGCAAACCTCCCTATTATATCCAAAGGAAAACTCCACCTTAAGCCAATGATCCTCACTTAAAACCACCAAACATTCTAATCAAATCAACAATGAATGAATATATTGATTTATTGACTCAAACACAAAGTCAAGATTAAGACCTTAACAAACTTTCACAAGAAAAGGGCAAATGGATGCACAAATAAGATATATTAGCCAAATTAATGAAGCTTCCAATAACATGCAAGAGATTCTAAATAAATATGGCACCAACTCAACTGACCTAATAGGTTTACTTGGTTTTAATGTGGTAAATCACCTAATTAATATTTAACTTCTTATCTAAGTACATAATTCCTTTCTATTTAATGAATTATATCACTTACTTCCATGAGGAGTTGATATTCTTTAGTATAAGTTGTAGATATATAACAAGCATCGATAGAAGTCTAATAGCAAGTGATCATGAAGTCTTAACTGTTATAGTTGTTTTGTGATGTAGTACTTACTCATTTCACTTTTGGAGAAGAGAATTAATGCTAATGAGAGAGAGAGAGAGAGAGAGAGAGAGAGAGAGAGAGAGAGAAATTGATAAGGGGGTCAATGAAAACGTGCAACTGAAGATCAAATGAAAAAAAAAATGCAGAAACAGAAAATTTACGTGGATTGCCACCATGCAACTATAATTTAGATAACGAGGTATCATCAAAGGCCTACAACAAAAGCCTAAAAGAATAACCAAATCACATAGTAGCAATATTATCACACAAAAGAGAAACAATGTGAACTCCAGAAGAAAAAAAATACCCCCTTTCTTTTCCTGTTTGCCTCTCGGATTCCCTAGCTATCAGTCTTATCCATCTAATTATCAGGATGAGATAGAAGTATGGAAGAACTCAAGAAATAAACACAAGACATATAAGCAATAATCATGTCTTCTAATGGGCAATTCAATTTGTCAAGTTCAGTATACAACAATATATTATACTACCCTAGAGAGAGAAGTAGATTAAATTAAATAAAAGAATATATGAACAAGATATCATTAAACTGTAACTATTAATTATGTAAAGAAATTCTAGAGAACATGAGAGTGTTTTTTGGTTTCTTAGTAACTTCATTGTAACCCTAATTTTCTTTGAGACTGTATTTTTTCATTTCCTCCAAGGACTTGGGCTCAACGCCAAACCACATAATCTTGCTGTGTTCTCTCTATTACTGTTTGCATTTACTGTTATTCGTGTTTACGTTTACAGTTTCCTCAAGCAAAGATAATTGTTATACTTCCTATCCATATGGATTAGTAGATATATAAGGTGCTCATGTCTAGAAATGGATGCATAGTAGGGATTAGGGCAAACATGTCCAGACAATTGAGAAGCAATTAGTAGGGATACTTCTAAATCTAAATCCTCCAAGCTACAAACAGACATGCACAAAACTGAGCAGAGAAATATAATCTATGATTGGAAGTTCTAACAAGGAAAAAGGATAAGCAAATCATGAAAAAGAAAAGAACTACAATAATCCAAGTGAGTCAATGCTTAAAAATACGCGAGCAACTCAGAAAAATCAGACAAGTTACTCGAATAAGTTACTTTACTGGTTATTGTGCCTTAAAAACCGATTAAGTTTAATCCGTTGATCACTAGAAAATTCAATCGGATAACTCGTAAAACTTGGGCAAGTTTTTTGTTGATCGACTCGACAAAGTAACTTGATTTTGGATCAAATTCCCCCTTACTATTCTCGAATTCCCAAACCTAACTGTTAGAGATAGTGGCTCATATTCACAAGCTAGTCTCTAGATCCAAGGGGGGTTAAGGTCAGTTTCTTGTGGGTGTGAGAGGTTCCATACCCCTCGGTACAGCAAGTGTATATTGAGGATTTGTCTTATATATCTGGTATGAGTATAAGTTGTAACTCTAATTCGTTATTTGACATAGTAGAAACGTCTTCTCTCCTGTGGATGTAGGCTTTGCCGAACCATGTATATCTGTTGCATTATTTTGATCTTCATTTTACTGTGTTTATTATTATTGTTTGATCCCGATCACCACTACCCTTACATATAAAAATCCGTTTTTTTCTCAAAAGCAAAAAAAAAGGGAAAAAAGAAAAAAAAAATACCCCAACTTACTAATTGTGAGTCTTGCGCTCTTAACACGTCCATACTCTTGGGACTTCAAGAGCAAAAACAATTTCTCAAAAATAAAAAAATAAAATCCAAAACCTAGTTGTGGGAGTCTTAATACTTCTAAGACTTTGGGGCTTAATAGTACCAACCGATTCTCAAGATTCATTTGAAAAATTAACAATAATATTATAGTTTTTCTTCGTTACAGACTTAACTGTTGTTCCAAAAGCCCTAGGATTTATGAAAACTTGTTTGATTAAGCGCTTAACATATAGGATCATAATATTTTTCTTAATTTGTTTTTTATGTATACATTTTATGGGTTATTCATAAGTCATAACAAATTATTATTATTTATAACAGGTTATTCACAAACCATTAACAAAATTACTATCAATTTTGTATTTAGCTTTTCAGTATTTTTCTAAGAAAATTCTCATATTTTGTATATTTTTATATTGACCAATTTGTTAACTGGGGCCGAGTCACCGTGTTAATCGGATAGGTAGACTCCCTAGTTACCAAGCCTATCCGAGTTTTTCCTCAAACAAGGATACGAGTACTTGCAAGCCAAAACCAAGTTAAGAAAGTAATACGGTCTCGAGATATCAAGAAGAGGAACCCTAGAGATCAAAGATCTGTTGAACTACAGCTTGAAGAAATTACCCTATCTTGTTTATCCTTGGACTTGTCCAACAGATCACCAGGTTGATCATCATCAATGTGTATTATCTCTGGCTGAGATGGTGTTGGTAATTTCTGGCTGCACGGCGCCGGTACTTGCATCTGTTGCTTCTCTGCCTGATCAGACTTCTTTCCTTTACGATTTGAAGTAGTGGCTTTTCTTCTGGGTTTAGATGGTTTGGGTTGTTTGGGTAATTGCTTGAGTGTCATCGTCTCTTCATCAAAGACCAAAGTTTGTATCTCTTTCTCTTTACCGATCGAAATGGCTTTCTCGGGTTCAGATGGGAATATGGGTAACTCTTGCTGACTCTCAAGCAATTTGGGTAATTGTTTGAGAGTCATCGTCTCTTCATCAAAGACCAAAGTTTGTATCTCTTTCTCTTTACCGGTTGAGATGGCTTTCTCGGGTTCAGATGGTAATATGGGTAACTGTTGCTGGACAGTCACGATCGCTTCATCAAGCGTCGCTACTTGCTGCATCTCTTGCTGATTCTCCGCCATTTCTTTTTCTCGTTCTTTAATGTTCCAGAAGAAGAGGGGTTTTATGGGTTCAGATGGTATGAGTAACTGTTGGTGGGTCGTCCATTCATCAAGCGTCATCTGTTGCAGCTTTCTATTCTCTTCCGCCACCATCTCTTGTTCTTCTTTGCTCATTGAGATGGGTTTTCTGGGTTGCGACGACATGGGTACTTGTTGGCGAGTCGTCACTTCATCATGCAGCGCCGGCTGCATCATCCACTTCTGCTCCGTTTCTTTGCTCATTTTGTGAGAGAGAGAGAGAGAGAGAGGGTACTGAGAAATGAGAAGAAAGGGGGAGACGTTTATGAAACGAGTGTCGGCCGGAGCTCTGAAATAGTTTGCCGGAGATGAAGAGATGGTGAAAGCCAATGAAAGCAATATGAGGACTACAGCAATATAAGGCTACACCTCACACAGATTTACTACATTTCCTTTTGTGGACAGTCAAATGAGGTGTCAAAATAATGGTCACGTTTTCAACGTAAACATCCGCTTTGGGATTTCAATGTTGAGACCGGATTCTGCTCATAATTGTAAAGCATAGTATGTTTGTCGCTTCTGTGTTTGGTGTCTTATGCCAATGGGGCGGGTTAACTAGATAACCCGCCCCTAATGGTTTGTGTTTGGTAACCCATTTAAATTGAATTTGGGTTGGACTTAGATTTGACTCGGCCCGCCCCATTTTAATGAGGTTTCATTCCTTTAAGTGGACTTGGCATTTGTTTAAAGAAAGCAACTCCCTATGGGTTAGTAGTTAGAACCATGAAAACCAAATATTTTACGGACTGTGAATTCTTAAATGTCCAACTCAAGAAGAAGAGAGCGGATCCTGTGCGGGTGGCCAAGCCGTGCGGGTGAGTGCGGCCGGCACTCTATTGGCCACCCGCACATGTGAATGAAAGAAAAAAAAAAAAG
>JAUPMG010137964.1:0-11329 GCA_031762675.1 Pachysandra terminalis
GACTCACATTCCGTGAGTCCCTGTTTTTGTACCATATTTGATGATTAATGAAATTGCTGTTAATGATCAAAAAAAAAGGATGGAGGGCATTGGACATATGCAATCTTGATTAAAAGAAAGGGGGGTGGGTAGAGAATTTTTTGTCTCGGAGGTTCACTTTGATGACAGCCTAGAGGGTGTCGGATTATTGGATTTGTTTTGGAGTTGTGTTCTTTTGGTTTTTCTTAGATTCCTTCATGCATCTTTTTTGTTTTTGTACATATTGTGATCACACTTTGTGATCCGTTGCATAGCTATATGCTTTTTTTGATGATTAATGAAATTGCTGTTAATTATCAAAAAAATATCAGCTAACAATAAGCAAATTCTATTCTAAAAAGCATATCTTGCAGATTAGTGCAACAAAGCCTAGTCCAGCAGTTAAGGCCACCAGCATGATTCTGCTCAGCTATTCCCGCTTATCAAGAACCACATCTTTAGTTAAATCATGCGTTCAGATCTTTCTCACCAGTTTCATCATGGCTCCCCCTTTGCCCTTTTGGAGCGACCATCAACTTACTCCCATTAATGCTTTCATACCTTCAATGATTTTGGTTTTAAGATTTCAAGCCATCTCAAGATTCTCAACCAATTCAACATTATTATATAACCAATTTCAATAATATTCCCCGAATTCATAAGCGTAGTCATAATAACATATATGTTTTTATGTTTTTCTCACTAACATTATGACTCTCTACCTGATTATAAAAACATATAGAATGGAAACTACTAATTGATATCCTAAAGTTTCTCTAAGAAGCCTTTCTTTCTTATTTCATATCCCATCCATTTTGGCTAGGGCATTGCTTAAGGGTAAGGTGTACATAACATAAAATTGGTAGGCTTAAGAATTCTTATAATTAATTCATTTTCACCATCATGGGAAAAGTCAAACTCAAATTTAAATGGGGCATATCTTCTTCAATATCGAGGTTTCCTCCACTCATTGACATGATATGCGATCTTCGTGAATGCAACTGGGGTTTTGTTGTCATTACAATGAACCAATATTTCTTCTTCGAAAAGTAAAAAAATTCTGTCTAAATGGATACAGCAACAATCACTCTCTTCTCCATAGGCCTTTGAAATTCCAATCTACTGGATCTGGTCTTATTCTAACCTCCAAAATTCAAGTTTAGGCGGTCATTTACATGTTACATCCAAAGATCCGTTTCAAACTTCCAGCCTTCAGATATAAGAGCAAACTGGTGTACGACAAGCATGGGGGCATAAATTTAGAGCTAGAAACAGGAACTAATAGGGTGCCCTCAAGGTCAATAAAAATACTAAGTGTGCAGAAGAGAAGAAATGTATTTGATAATCATGCTGACAGATCAAATTTCAGTAACTAATCGCTGATCGATCAGCAATATAGCAATTGTGATTAAGAGCATGATGTAATCTTCAGTTTAATGTTGGCCATCCATCAACCTCACACGAAGGAAGACATGAACAGAGAACTTTCAATTTCATATTGCAAAATACTCAATAATCATGATCAAAATTTACTAAAAATACTTCCCCTTTTTATCATGGCTGAAACTCTGTTTCATTACAGGTTCCGGACACTTCTGAAATTGATACATATCAGTGGATATGTATCAGGTATCAATACATACCAGCTGCTGCAATGAAGAATCAAAGGATATAGCCATATAATGAAATATTGACAAATAAACACTATTTAAATTTGCTTTTGTTCTCTGCCAAAACAGAATATGGGCCGCTATAATTGAATTTTGGCTGAAACTTGATGACATGCCTTCTATAGGCCATGAGTTCCTATTTAGAATGGAACCTGGCTACAAACTTAATCCAAATACGAAAAACTGCAATGATACATGTTTAAATAATAAATAACCTTCTAAAACTTAATGTTCCTTATTTTTTTCCTAACCATAATAGGTGTTAAAATAAAGTTAAAACTATATCAGACTAAACCTGATTTAGTAATTACTATAGATTTTCCTTCTGAATTATGAGTTTCTGTTCAAACAATTGTCAGCATCATCATGAACATCTTCCAAGCTTTTGCCAACCACATTGACGCCAGCTGCACAACTTTTGTTTCATCATTCCTCTTTGTCTAAAGCCATCTCCTTTCATTGATTAATAAAAAACAAAGAAATGTAAATACTAATCATTATCCCATATATCCCTTCCAATAGCTTCGTTCTTTCTTCTTTTGTAAATCCATCTCCTTTCTCTAGACTATTTCTTGCGCATGATACATGTATACCCAAAATGGGTGTCTAGTTGTTGCCCGAAACCGTGTTATAAGTGAAAACTCCCCCCTAATCTCTCCCTCCCAATGCATAATCAAGCCATCAACGGAAGTGGCCAGGGTAGGCTTGATCATTAGATATTGCCGTGGTCAGTTTATTGCAGCAGTTTCTAACCCATTAATTGGATCCTATGGCTCTGAAGTTGAAGTGTATGTGGTGGTGTTTGCTATCCAAACTAGACAAATATAAAGATTTCATGTGCTCAAACGTGGAGGGTCACGTCAGATATCATCAATCTTATTCAAAACCACTACAACAGAGCCCCTTGGAGATTTATAACTGTATTTGGGATGCTAGATTGACTATTGAGGAGATTTAAAGATCAAGTTTCACCATACAACTTGGGAGAAAGATGAAAATACTCATTTGATCATTTCAATTGGCTGTTAACAGTAATGATTTTTTTTTTGGGGGGTACAATATTCTGGTAGAGAAGGACTCAGAAAGGGTCAACTTCACTATTGAATGATACCCTTATTGGTTCACGCATACATGCACACATACACATTCACATATACATACAAATTGAAAAGGGTAAACTGGATGAGCTGCCAAGAAAACTCCACCTGGAGGGTTAATATGGACAATCTGAGAGATCTAATTGATAAGCAAGTGCACGAATATCCCATTAGTATAAGCTCTATAGTCAAATCAACCATATACCGATTTGTACGGGACTTAACCCCACTGATGAGCATATGGACCCTTTTTAGGTGTATACCAACTTATATGCCATGTGTGAGATCTGACTCAGTAAACCCATCCCGTACACAATCCATGTGTTAGTAGATTTTTCAATTGAATGTGTTAGACAGTTACAAGGGGTAGTGGATAGTTATGCAATAATTTTTGGGTTTTCAATAAGGTTTGGAAGAATGAAAGAGAGTAACATGCAGAACATATGGTAACCTTTCTGATATTCACTAGTTTACTGTATTTAATCTCTGAAAATGACTAGAACAACCCATAACTACCCAGAAAGAAATGTAACTATGCAAACATGTTCAATTGACCATTCTAGCAATAAATAAGAAATTCAGGTGAACATTAAGAGTAAAAAGAAAAAGGTAGTTAAATCATGCAGCATTTTCAATTGACCTTTCTACTATACACAGAGTAAGAAATTCAATTAACCAAGAAAATATAGGTAAGCTAATAATTTTCATTTTCAGATATTTGTTCAGCTATTATTTTTCTTCCACGTATCAAAAACCAAATGAATTTATTCTACAAATCACAGATTAAATGATATCAAAACTATATGATTTGAGCCAACTGTTATAATAGGTAGGAAAGGACCAAAATAAGAAAATAAGATGATGGGTATTGAGAAAAGATCAAATATCTAACATTGGATCTGATCTTCTTTCAACAAGATGGGAGAACAACTATTAGATCTAGAAACAAAAATCAATCAAGATGAACTAACCAAAGAGAACAGAAAAATAAGTGGTCTGAGAATCACTCTAAGTGGCTTCACACACTCCAAACACAAGAACCAAGGTTTCCAAACTTAGGAAACCAGCAAAGAGTTCTTTTCACTAAATCATAGGATGTTCTCTTTGAAAAAATCATCAGCCTCTTCCAATATGAAAGTGACGCACAAACCTAGTGAAACATTAATGTAAAAATATCCAAATGCCCTCCACTTAAGTGACTCATTGTAATTCCCTATTCTAACATCTACTAACATCAAAAAATAACTAAAATACCCTTAAAACAGCTATAAAGGACTAAACAATTAATAAACAAATTAAAAGAACTATGAACTAAAAGAAAGACTAAAATAACAAAACAACCTGCTCCAAAGCAACCTATAGCACCTCTCCTAGGTGGAGTCTTCTAGATGAGTGTGCTCATGGGGTCTTCACCTCAGTGTGCCACGTAACTCAGCCATAAAGGCTAAAAGTCTCTCCTCTTACCAAGGTTTAATGTATCGGAACTGAAGATCAGACCAGCCCCGGCCAGTTCCAATCGTCGGACTGACAGTACCGGTGGTTCCGGTTGTCGGGCTGCTAGACCGGCGGTATCGGTTGCCAGACAGCCGGACCGGCGGTATCAATTGCTGAACAGCCAAACCAGCGGTACCGCCCGCCGGACCAGGTGACTAGATCGGCGGTACTGGTCACCAGACCGCAGTCCATAACCCAGCGATACAATTGTTTGTATCGCAGGTTGGGACCGGACCGTTGAGGTCCGGACCAGATCGGGCTTGTCCGTGGAACCATGCCTCTTACGCCACTTACACGGCATTGGAAGTTTTGGAGCAAGGGATAAAATGAGCCATTTTTTAAAAACAGTCCACTACAACAAAGATGGAATCGTGCTATCTGGTAGTCTTGGGAAGCCCAAGCACGAAATCCATGGAAATGTCTTGCCATGGAGCATGTGGCACTGGCAATGGAGTGTAAAGCCTCGTGCTTTGCTTTATGTGCTTTGTCAGTTGACAAGTTTTGCACTGCCCAATAATTTTGGCTACGTCTTGCTTGATACTAGGCCAATAGAACCTATCTTCCACAAGGGCAATGGTCTTGTCGCGACCAAAATGTCCTAACACTCCACCAACATGGAGTTCCCATACAAGAAAATTCCTATGAGATATATGAGAAATACAGAGTTTGTTCCCTCAAAACAGAAAGGCATCCTGCAATACAAACCCACTGTCACTATAATTTGGGCTTTGAAGGACAGCAGTATGTAGTTCCCCAAAATCAGGACACAAGGAGTACTCTTCTTTTATGCCTACCCAGTTGAATCGATTCTCCTTTCTTTCTTTCTTTCTTTCTTTCTTTTTATATATATGTAAGTTCTATTAAAAAAGGATAGAGGAATGAAGCCAAAAATACCCCCCAAAAAAAGTCCGGACAGATCTATGTACACAAATCGTATGCATGAGAAAAAGGAAACACGACAGTCCAAGAAGTGTACATAAAATCTAACTCACAGCACCCAAGATCCCTTGAAATGTTCCAATCTTGTGAGAAAAACATCAAAGGAAGTGATACTATACTCCGAAAAAATAGCTGTTCAATGAAATAGGAGTAACAACATCCAGGAAATGATCGAATCCAAGTTACTTTCCTTTCCCTCAAAAATCCTTCTATTCCTCACCTTCCATAAAGTCCAGCAAGTTGCCGAGGGGCACATATTCATATACTGATCTCCTATTGCAACCTCTTTTCCAATTCCAACAACATAACAAATCTTCAAACTTGCAAACATAGCCCAACGAATTACAAGTTTGAAGATAGAGGAAATCCACAGTTGAGAAGCAATTTTACGGTGAATAAAATGAGGTGGCATAGATTCAGCCCCCGACTTACAGAGAGGCATTGCCCATTCTCTGCTCATAAGATGGTCAAGGGTAAGGACCTTATTAAGATTTAAGTCATATACAACATAAGAAAAAAAAAACCTTCAATGGAGTATGAGACTTCCAAATCAGTCTCAACAGACCAAACTTTATCTTGACTGCCAAGATGAAAAGAAAAATCTCTCTTGTTGTCCCAAATCCAACTAAATTTATCTGATCCTTCTTTGAATGCTTAGGCAATAAGCAGGCTCAATAATGCTGCCACTGAAGCCAAATGTCTGTCAAAAGAGGCCTACAAGAACTGAGATTTCAAGAATGCCAATTAAGTTCTCTTACTTCTCTGGTAATCATATCTTTGACACAAGCCTCATGAACAGAAGTCACCAAAACAGATCAGGAATTTGGAGACAGAGAGAAAAGTTTCCACACCATGGGTGTCCAACCAAAACTTCATTCTATCCCCTTCCACCACAATGTAGTAAGTGTCCCCATCAACATGCTCAAAAACGCTAGAGATCCCTTTCCAAAGACCCAACCCATGCTCAAAAACATTATATGCTCTGCAGCTCTAGTGATCCATCTACTTGGGTCGTAGCTATACTATTTAGCCTACATATTCATTGGGCATCTTGCTTTATACTCCCTAAAAAGGTGCTGAAACTTTTTGACAAGTTATGTTCTGATTTCTTATGTGTGTGTCTAGGGGTAGGGTCCCTTCTAAAGGGGAGATTCCAAGAGAGACCAGAACTTGACCAACTAAGGGTCTCAGAAACTATGGATTCCTTAATAGAACAAATAGAGAAAGTTTTGGAAAAACGTGAAGCAAGAGTGGATTCTCCCCACCACAAATCAGACAAAAAACGAACTGAATTATTGGCCAGTTGAATTAGAAGAATTGGCTAGTTTGTTTGAACTTCTCAAAAACGTCTTCATTGCCGAAAATTCCCCCGACTCTAGGGTGTGTGGCGTCTTGAGCCTAGTGAGGTGTTTTCTTCTAAATTGTACCATCAGTCCTTGATGTCGGTTGATCCCCACTATCCCCTCCTTTTTTTTCTCCATCTTTCCTTTGGAGTGCTAGGGTTCCCCCAAAGTCAAAGCGTTTGTTTGGACTGCTCGCCTCCATCATATAAACACGGCTGATATTCTTCACAGAGGCGGCCTTTCATGGTTTTGTCTCCTCAGGTGTGCCCTATGTTTTTGACCTCTGAGGAATCAATGGATCACTTATTTATGGGTTGGTTCGAGTACGGTAAGAGATTTGATGATCCAGTGGGAGTTTCCTGTCTTAGGGAAGAAAGGCCAGATCATGTACAGAGTTGTTTATTTTGCTGTCCTTGGGGGTATTTGGTGAGAGAAAAATAGAAGGATTTTTTAAGGGAAAGTAAGGGTATTGAAGCTATGATCAATTCAATCCCGAGTATGGTTGCTTCCTGGCTGAACGTTCTTCCAGAGTTCAGATAGGTGGTGTGGACAGATTTCCTGAGATTGGGCTACAGTGGCCTACCTTTATGCAGTGAAGAGCTTTGCTTAACTCCTTTGGTTCCCCATCTTGGGGAATTTTTTGAGTTGGTTTTTGGGATTCTGCTCCCGATGTTTCTTTGTGTTTTTTTTTTCTATTTTTCCCTGCTGTAACCTCCTTTTTTATCTAATATAAACTATCGCGTTATTGATAAAAAAAAAACAAATACATAGTGAAGGCTTCTCTCGTATGGACAAAGTGAGCTCTCTGTTAGTTAATGGGCAATGGATATCTCCCCCTCCTCAACTGCCTGCTATGGGTGAAGTATGGTCTAATCATCAAAGAGTGACTATAAGTAAGCATATCAGTTCGGATATGGCCATTTGGAAACCTGCTGTTGAGGGTAACTACAATGTCAGAGATACCTGGAAGGCTATCAGAAATCAAAGTCCTAAAGTTGATTAGAACAATCTTATCTGATTTACTGGTAACATCCTTAAACATTGCTTCATTACATGAGTTGCTATCCAATCTCACCTTCTTACCCAAGACAGACTTGTTAGATTTGGTGTGTTAAACAATAGACAGATCACAATGTATACTTTGTAGAAACTCAGATGAGACTTGTCAACATCTGTTTTCTGCCTGCAACTACTCAAAGTCTATTTGGTCTACCATCCTGGAGAAATGCCGCTAGCATTCAGTGCAACTGTCTACCATATTTGGAGGGAACGCAACAACAGAATATTCAGGAACTCTTTCCTTCCTAATGAGTTACTTATCCAAAGAATTGTAAGGGATGTGACAAACAGAATGACAGGATCAAACCTAGATTGGAATGTCACCACCAGCCATACTAGAGATTTCGGTTCAAACTGGGGACTTCAAGTAACTTTCCTCTCAGCTCTGTCATCTCTTCACAAATGAATCTCTCCACCTTTAGGGTGCGGTGCTTTCTACTAAATGTAGATGGATCTATGTCAAACAACAAAGCTGGATCTGGAGGTTTGGTAAGAGATCATGAAGGTACATGCATATTTGCTTTTTTCCATAGCTAGAACCCCTTCTCAAGTCATTGATCATGAACTAGAAGCTATTCAAATTGGTGCTGAAATGGCTTGTATTATTATTTGGGTTATTTTCTGTTATAGTCCAAGGGTATTTTTGTACTTTTTCATTTTTATTATATATATGAGTTAAGGTAAAGAGGCTGATTAAGTTGCCAAAACCTATTCTCTAATCTTTCTCTCTTTCTCTTCTTCTTCCTTTCTTCTTCTTCTCCTTCTCTAAACCTAACTCTTCAATATTTCTACTTTAACTATGTAAAACCAAGAGAGAATAGATTAACCAGCCAATAACAGATGAACTGAAACCAAGAGAATTCAGAACAACCCAATGCAAGGCACAAACTCCTTACCCAACCATAGGATTTAGAATAGGATCATAAAACTCAGCATAGTCCAAACATCAAACAACTAGAGAGCCAAAAAAAAAAAGGAGAGGCCGAACTGTAGAGAGAGCAAAAACAACATATCACAGATTTTTGGCCCATATAAATCAGGCCAAATCGTAGATCGCCCACAAAATTCTGGAAAAATCACATGAAAAATGCTTCAAAAAATTCTGGAAAATCACCACAATCACCAAGAGAGAGAGACAGGCCAAAGAAAGTCATCGCTGGATCTTGGTGTTCGTACAGATGATAACATCAGCATGACGCCATTGTAGGGGCGCTAATGTCGGCCCTTTTTAGATCACCTCGCGACAACTTCCAGATTATTTTAATGGCTTCTAGGTTTGGATTGGATGCTCTGATACCAAGTTAAAGTGAAAATACTGAAGAGTTAGGGTTAGAGAAGGATAAGAAGAAAGGAACGAGAAGAGAAAGAGAGAAAGATTAGAGAATAGGTTTTGGCAACTTAATCAGCCCCTTCACCTTAACTCATATTTATACTAAAAATGAGAAAGTACAAAAATACCCTTGGACCATGACAGAAAATAACCCAAATAATAATACAACTCTAACAAGCTACAGCATCAATAAAATCCAAATTACAACAGAAGAATTTTTTAGGATAGGGTGTTAAGTTTGCAGAGCTTGATCGAATCGGGCACATACAGGGTGGCCTCATGGATGGTGGTGCTTCCAAAGTTTAGGGGCGTTTCGACTGAGGACAATGCAAGAGAATGGGCAGTAGTCAGTTTACCTTCACTTTGGCATCTCCAACAGAAGGCTAATTGGATCCCACCGAGAGAGGGGATCATTAAGATGAACTTTGATGAGTCGTCTCAGCGTAATCCTAGCCCATCTGGAGTAGGGGCATTTTTAGGGATCATCGAAGGAGGATTTTACATATCTTCTCGGGTCCTATTGAATAGGGGGATTCCAATCAGGCGGAGGTTATTGCTTTGGTGACTGGATTGAAAGAAGTGAAGTCATTGGGACTTGGTCCATTGGAGATGGAGGGGGATTCCTCGTCTGTTATATCTTGGATGGTATCGGATTCGATATTCCCATGGCAGTTTGGTCATTTGGTAAGAAGAGCACGCTTTCTAAGGAGCAATATGGTATTTTCTTGCATCTTTTCACATTATTCTTTTTTATTTATTTTATTTTATTTGAAGATCTTCCTGCTGTCCTGCATCAATTTTGGTATCAGAGCAAGTTCACATCCTTGGATTGCGGTGTTCATGATTGAAAGATCAAAGCAGTAGTGAAGAAAATCTAATTTTTGAAGAAGTTGTTCAAAGCTGATTAATCTGGATGCAAGAACAATTTTTGTATCGAATCACCTCCATTGGAGATGGATCCTAATAATAGTCAGCTTCTACAGCAGATCTATACTCAATTAGCTACCTTGTCTCCAACTTGTTGCCCTAACTCAAAGGGTGACTAATTTAGAAGCAAAACAAACAACAGTGAATAAGACACAAGAAGTTAAGTTTGAAAATTCAAAACCAATGGACGTTTCTGATGGGCATAAAATTCCAGTTAAAGTTCAACCCTCGAAGATTAATTCAATTGAGCATCAAGATGAACCCATATTGATGACTATTGTTTTTACATATGAAGATCTGGTATATTACAACATTATTGGAATTGATAAAGTCAATACAATTTGTTGTAAGGATATGTTTTATCCTATTATATATTCGAAGGCTGAGATGATAAAATTTCGAATTTCAATGCTAATGATAAAAAGAAGCAAGAACAAGCAAAGAAGGCAAAATATTCCAAGTATCTCTTTCAATGGGTTGGAAGGCTACAATATCGATGCAAAATTCGAGGACAAGCTTTCTCCAACAAGAGGAGAATAATGTGGACCAGTTTAGCAAGCCTAGTCCAATTACTTGCATGTTTAGGCCAATACTTATTAATTGGGTCATACGCATGGATTCTCTAGCAAACCCAATTATTTTGGTCCTTTTTCGGTTATGATTTGATTATTATTTGTTAGAGTTTTACTAGGAAAGTAGTTAGAATTAAAGTTAACCAGAAAATTCGTATAAAAATTTTAATAGGATAATAATTCATGTTTTAGATGTTATTTTTTATGTATTTTAGTGTTTTTAGGCATGTTCAAATATATGTATTAGATTAGGACTCTTTTTATGTGATTAGGATTTAATAATAAGTCTTTATAAATGGACCATTATTAGTGTAAAGGAAGAGGACGAAAATTGAAAAACAAAATTGCACATTGTGTTTTTGAGGTGTGATTCCTCTTACTTCTCTGGTATTGGTGAGATTCCTTTAACAACTCTTGCTTCAGATTGGTGAGATTCTGATCTGTTCAAGGTTCTGGCAGTGAGATCTGTCAGATTATTCTCTTTTTTCTATTATTTTTCTTCTTTATTTATCATTCAAGCTTATACCCAAAGAACCACATTGGCTTGCATCATAGCTCCTGCATTTTGCTCTTCCTATATGCCTCCAATCAATAAATCTGATGTAGATTTACCATTTAGGAGTTGTAGGTTGAGATAGGCTCACATCTCCTTATTTCCCAATAAAGCCTAAAATATTGGACATTTCCTATCCAGATATTCCCTATCAATTTGACAAATATAACAGATACTTCAATGCATTTACTATGCTTTGGTTGGTAATACCATGGTTCAAAATATCGTATCGGTCGGCTTGAAAACGGATACGTATCGAGTATCGACACGGATACGCCTGTAAAAATCACGGATACGGTGGATACGCAAGGAAAACGGTGGATACAT
>JAUPMG010137975.1:0-11328 GCA_031762675.1 Pachysandra terminalis
CCTAGAGAAGAGAATGAGGAGACCTAGAGGAAAATAAGAGAAACTGTAGAGAATGGAGAAGACGAGAAAGGCATACCATAGAAAGAAGAGAGCAAGGAGAGCTAAGAGGGCAAAGAAGGTAAAGGAGGAAGAGGAAGAACAAGAGGAAGGGTAGAATAAAATATGGGAGATGTAGGGAATAACCAAAAAACCCTAGAGAAGAGAATGAGGAGACCTAGAGGAAAATAAGAGAAACTGTAGAGAATGGAGAAGACGAGAAAGGCATACCGTAGAAAGAAGAGAGCAAGGAGAGCTAAGAGGGCAAAGAAGGTAAAGGAGGAAGAGGAAGAACAAGAGGAAGGGTATGAAATCTTCGATGAAAGCGAAGATGAGAATGGAGAAAAGAAACAAGACGGTAGAACTCTTATTAAGCAACACCTCAAAAGACACGCGAAACTTTAGGAATAATGGAACTACGACTAGACTGTGAGGTAGGGATTCTCCATCGAATTTATGGTAGTTATGTTCATAGGATTATCTTAATGCTATAGATAATATATTAGGAGGATGAGTGTGATTTCGTATGATATATCATCATCATGATCTTGTTGAAATCCTTGAACTCTATTCGAATCTTAATTATCTTGATAAATATGTAAACCATGAATTTATCCATGAATTGAATATTATAATGATTTTGATGGTTTGATAATATATCTGATAGATTTGAATAACATTGAAATCCATATCGTATGACAGCATGACTCATTGGACTGTAATGATCTAATGACTGTTTATCTTGTGGAGTGAATATTGTTTGATCATATGTGGTTTGTTTCTTGTTGAGAAACTAGAAATACATGTGGAAATCAGAGATCACCAGATTTAAACTTGATTACTATTGTGATTAAATTGATTAGTGGATTGAATACACTAATTAGAGCAATATTAACTTCATAATTAAATGGGAAGTTTTGACGTCAAAAAGTGTGAAATTAGGTGTTGTTAGAGGAGGAATCAAAAACCCTGGAAAAACCTCGAAGTCTGAGCCGGAAATAGGCTTCGGTAGATACCAAACATGTACCGAGAGAGTATAAACTCTCTGCACATTGTACCGGGTCTCGGCAGATGCCGAGACATGTACCGAAACGTTCGGTAGGACCCTCGGTTGATACTGAGCATCGACTGAACGCCATACGAGGTGAAATTTTAGGGAAAGTTCCATGAGGAGCATATTCAGGTTAACCACCTCGAGAAAGTCAATACGCCATTTCATATAAAGAAGTTATCAATATAGTGATATCTTTATGTTGAAATCATTGGCAAGCATTTCGAGATAGAACCTCGAAATGACAAGTATACTATCCCAGAGTTACATAACTTTTAGGGATAGTCATATAAGTAAAGTAAAGACAACTTTTGAGATAATAACTCGAAATGATCATGTAAGCGTAAAGTTATGAATTATAAGGGAACACTCCCCATTCACATCTCTTAAGGAAACCTTACATTGGAACGACCGTTCTTTTGATTTAGGCCAGTGTAAGTAGGTATTTCGAATTTTGTGTTGTACAAATCATTGAGGGTAACTTATTTACCGGTTTGTGCATCATCAATATCAGTGCAGACCGGCTGATACAGCAGTTATCGGTACAACCGGTCCATCTGATCTAAAGTTTTTTTTTTATTTTATAAATAGAACGGTCCAACAGGTATCAACCTAGACCAGTCCAGATCGATACTACCGGTCTGACAACCGTACTGCAGTTCCGTGACTGGTCTGGTCGATCCAATATTTTTTTTTTTTTCTAAAAAAATGGGCGATCCAACTTTGTACCTAATCGGCCTGTACCGGCCGGTATCGTAGATCAAGACCGGCCAAGACCGGTCCGATCCGTGATCCCTAGACTTAAAACCTTGCTTTTGCTTAATTGTGCGAATGAGATTTTTGAATTACGATCCTTACCTAAAAGAAACTAAACCCTAATTTTAAATTATTTTTCAATGATTTTTTTTAATTTTATAATTTTTAATCAATTTTGTTCATCTAATGATCAGATTCGGGCCTCATGAACCGTCCCACGCTCGCTCCGGTTTAAACATAAGGACTAAGGTCCGTCTCTCTACTCGAAGTCTTGAACTGCTACATTCTTTAAGGTCGGTGATTCGTTAATCCTCCGGGTCTCTCTGTAGGAAAGGA
Organism: Pachysandra terminalis; assembly: GCA_031762675.1. Taxonomy (NCBI): domain Eukaryota; kingdom Viridiplantae; phylum Streptophyta; class Magnoliopsida; order Buxales; family Buxaceae; genus Pachysandra; species Pachysandra terminalis. The sequence continues at coordinate 2,180 of JAUPMG010137975.1, forward strand.
GAACAGAGGTAGGTGGGGTTTAGCCAACCAGGGTTTTAGAAGACGCAAGCCAGAAACCTAGCTCGGACGATCATGGCGAGGTCGGCAAGGTCTTCTGCTACTCGTCTTCTCTATGCCCTATGCTCAGAGAACCACCTCTCCTTCTCCTCTGCACAATCTTCATCCTCACCAGTAGGTCTTCTGGTGTTCGAAAATGGGAAACGGAGGAGATTTTCTGCTGGGAGTTTGGCGCGAGCTAAGGAAGATAAGGAAGCTTGTTGGAAGGAAGCTATGGAGAAGCTTCGGAACATTGGGATCTCTGCGCATATCGATTCTGGTAAGACGACGCTTACAGAGCGGATTTTGTATTACACGGGAAAGATTCATGAGATTCATGAAGTCAGAGGAAGGGATGGAGTTGGAGCGAAGATGGATTCAATGGATTTGGAGAGGGAGAAAGGGATTACGATTCAGTCCGCTGCTACCTACTGTACTTGGAATGATTATCAGGTGTGTGTGCTTACTTCTGGATTAATGCTTTTCATTTCTGTGTTTAATTTTGACTTGTTTGAAAGCTTGTTTGATTGATATTTGATGTTTGATGTTAACACTAATCGTTATTTGTTGATTTGGAAAAAAAGATGTAGTCTGTTTATTTATTTTAAATTCGAATTGGTAAGCAATACTTCATTCTCCATGCGTTTTCTTTTTCCTGTTAATTTTAGTTGAAATTAGATTTGGACCCATTTTGTATTTCATGGAATTTGATGCATTTTTCTTATGGATTTGATTTTTTGACGGGCGTGGTCAATTTTGACTTGTTTGATTTGATATTGATCTTAACACTAATCGTTATTTATTGCTTTGGAAAAAAAGTTTTAGTCTGTTTGTTTATTTTAAATTTCGAATTGGTAAGCAATACTTGATTCTCAATTCGTTTCCTTTTTCCTGTTAATTTTAGTTGAAATTAGATTTGGACCCATTTTGCATTTCATGGAATTCGATGCATTTTTCTTATGGCTTTGATTTTTTGATGGGTGTGGTCAATTTTGACTTGTTGGATTTGATATTGATGTTAACACTATTTGTTATTTGTTGATTTGGAAAAAAAGTTTTAGTCTGTTTATTTATTTTAAATTTCGAATTGGTAAGCAATACTTTATTCTCCATGCGTTTTCTTCATGAAATTTGATGCATTTTGCTTATGGATTTGATTTTTTGATGGGTTCAAATCAAATGAGAATTTTATCCAATTCAGTTCACAGAATAGTTATATTTTTAGCATCCAACAATACACCTGTTAATTATAGTTGAGATTAGAACCCATTTTGCATTTCATGGAATTCAATGCATTTTTCTTATGGATTTGATTTTTTGATGGGGTCAAATCAAATGAAAATTTTATCCAATTCAGTTCACAGAATAGTTATATTTTTAGCAGTCCAACTATACACGTGAGTTTCTCATGTAGATATGTATGATTCAGTCAGTTAGTTTTGCCAATATGCATAATGTACATCCAAGATCAGGCCAGCACAGGATAGTTTTTTTTTTTTCCATCTGTTTTCTTAAGAAGTAACGAGATAGTTAATTACATTGAATTGGTGTGATTTCTATGTATGGCCCACTCCGGTGTGACCCATAATTAATTATAGGCTGACTTCACAAGTTGTATACTTTCTATTAATTGGATGGTTTCGAGTAGAGCGGTCAACGGATGTTGGTTCATATTTGATCCGAATTAGGGGCCTGATTAGCAAATCAAAATCAAATATGAGTATGCATATATTCAATCCGAGATCTGAACAATATCCATGTTGTGTTCAAATTCAAATATTCTTATAGAAAATCTTTCATTTGGCTGTTCATGATCACTTCATTTGCTGAGACAGCATCAACCAATGAGTGCTTATTCGACCGATGAGGGGTTTTATTATATAGACTGCGGTGTGGGAGTGATAGATTACCTCCAGCACAGTCTGTATAAGCTCCTCCTTTCCCCTCAATCAGTGGTTCAATATGTGGTCTGTTAATGAGCTGACAACCCGGTTTGGAATACTAATAAAATTCAATGTAAAATTTTATTCTAAACATTCATTCAATTCTAAATTAGGAGTTCACTCGTATTCATTCTCAAATTCGGTTTTAAGATTTGAAAGTCCATTGGATATTAGTCAAATATGGATTAGATGAAATAAAATTTGGTTGAAGGCTGATATATTAACTCAAGCTTGTCTCTTTTTTTTTAACATAAACATATAGGTAACAAAGAAAATTTATTAAAAGGTGAGAAAAAGAGGATACAGTTATAATAGTGGAGAAGCCTAAACTCATACTAAGTTAGACTTTCCAAAAACATAAATAAAGATGAAAAATAGAAAAGCACCAGCACAACCGAGGGTGATAGAAATATAAAGTACTACATGGCTGTGAGTCCCTTTCGCTATGCACCTCACTCAATATCTCTGTAAAAAGGAATACTCACGAATAATGAATCCCTAACCACCCCTTTCTTAATAATTTTGTTAGCTATTTCGTTTCTCCCTTTGTACATAGGAGAATGGGATATTCAGCCCATTTTATATAAATTTGGCCAAACTAACTATCTGACAAATCTGTCGGGAGCGTTACTGAATCAGTGGACTTGGATATGACTGCGGATGAATCCCAATTCCCCATCTACCTCCAACTTGTTAAAACTCTGCACTGTAGCTTCCCTCAAGTGCATAAGTATCACAAGTCTCACCACAGATGGCACTCTAAATACCAATAGGGGAACCAAAAAATATCTCCTTGGTGATCCCTGAATAAGCCTCAAATACTAGATGCATTCAGGTTACCTATGGACAACCCACCAAAATTGAGGGATCTTCCAAGCCCATTTAAGTCTTTCCATATAAGGTGATGGGAAAGCTATTGTATCCCAGTCTTTACTGACATCTGATATTGGTAAGACTTTGAATTTTGGTAAACTGCTCACCCATGACCTCACCTGAAAGGACACAACATCCACCAATGATTTTGGCCTCTCTCTCGCATCCTCAAAAAATACACTTATTCCTCACCCTAAATGGATCAGAGGGTGGCAAAGAATAGGAGTCTGTACATCATCTTACCCTTCCTTCTTAGCCAAGGGAAACACCACTGACCGAAAAGGCCCAAAATGGTCCCTAGCCTTGCCCAATCCGAAGTAAAAATTCCTACTACACCTAACTAGCGACATGGCAGTATAAGAAATGATGGTCCACTTGCTCCCTGTAGCCCATTCACGTAATTCAAATATGAGGAGTTAAAGCTTGTTATTTTCTTATTCTGTTGTAGTGAGGATTTATTATCTCCAAGAGATGGCTGGTCTATTATAGAATAATTACAAATTTTGCAGTGAGGCATGACCTTTATGCCAAAGCTTTTCTCTTAAATGAAAATTCTGATTCTGGATCATTTTGTAAGAGCCTGGACATTCAAGCAGCATTATTTTATTTTATTTTATTTATTTATTTTTGAAATTCCTAATCTTATTCTGATAGATCAATTGAGAACTTGGATTTCTACATTTGCTAATGGGACCCTGTTCGTATAGTAGATATGTCCCGCAAATGTGCATGCAGTTAAGCCAGTTCTAATGGATATTAATACAAAATTCTCTATTCAGATCCTGAAATTTGGACTCATTCATATCCTTGAAGTATGTTATGAGTTCTTGTATCTTCTGTTGGCAGCTTTTGCCAGCATTCTGAATTTCATTTATAACTATCTTGTATATCTCTATTTCAGGTTAATATAATTGACACACCGGGCCATGTTGATTTCACCATTGAAGTTGAAAGAGCTTTGCGTGTTCTTGATGGTGCCATCCTTGTTCTTTGTAGTGTTGGTGGGGTGCAAAGTCAGTCAATTACTGTCGATCGACAAATGAGAAGATATGAGGTTCCAAGACTTGCGTTTATCAACAAACTTGATCGAATGGGAGCAGATCCATGGAAAGTTCTAAACCAGGTATACAATCTTTTCAATGGCACTGAACTAGTAACATTCTATATTATTGATGGGTTACTGAAAATATGTGGAAATATACTCAATGTTGTATCTTGTATAGGTGTTCTAGCAGATGTAATGTAAATGTTTCATGTTCTGGACGGTGCAACACTGTCTTATATTTTCTTCCTTTCTTTCTTCCCTTTTATTTTTTCTTTTTCTTCTTCTTCTTCTTCTTCTTCTTCTTCTTCTTAGTAACCTCAAAACTCATTCTGCTCCTCTGTTCTTCTTGTGTTTTAGTCTCTGCCCATAACCTTATTCCTCAGATTTTTAGTAACCTCAAAACTCATTCTGCTCCTCTGTCCAGCCCCATGTGTCTGCACGTGTGGAGATCACAACAGTGGACTAGGGTCCACTTTTTTCAAACCAATCTGCTCTCTGCCTATCCTATGGGGGTGAGGGTGAGGTCGTGGAGAGCACAACGAAGATCCATGAAAGATCTAGAATATCAATTTTGGAGGAAATATTGCATATATTAAATAAAATTCAAGGATTGTTTTTGTTCTTTCTGAATATTATTGTAAAAATTAGACGAAACAATATTATTGTTATAGAGGAAACAATCATGATAAGGGAAATAATGGAACAACGAAAATTCTTGTGCCATTTAAAATGGTGATTTTTTTATTTTAAATGTCATAAAATTTCAGGAAATTTGAAACAATAAATCCATTAAGTTTTCATAAATGGTTGAGTTTTTAATAGGCAATATGGATTGAATTCGGTTTTTGGAGGATGATTAGTTCAAGCTTGGTAGGTCTTGTGTGTTGTGTTATAGTTGGCATGAAAAATCTCTTTGACAATTTCTTTTCTTGACAGAAGAAATTGAGGATTCTTTGGTGCCCTATTTTAGATGAGCTCTTTGAGGATTTCCTTCCTAAGCTGGAAAATATTGTTTTAAGAGATCTTGAAGGATGATAGAAGGCATATATATTGTTATTCCAGTTAAATGGTGGTTCACAGTATTAGGCGTGGAGTTGCACTCAGTTTAGGGGAACTATATTATTTCCAGAAAAGTTTACTGTAATTTTTTTTTACCATTGATCACCTGATTCATTAGGTTATATCTGATCCTGAGCTGATGTGTTATGAGCTAGAAAAGAAAAGAAAGTAATCAAAGAATGGATTGCATTTTCATGCAATACGATGGACTAACCGGCTAGGATAATTTGGAGCTTTTTCTTCTCTCTCTCTAGAATTTCTGAGAACTATTCTAATGATGCTCATTAACTTTTTTCCTTGGGATCGTTATGCATTCCATATTTGTGGAGCTAACATCTGGCTTTTTCTGTTTGTTCAGTATTTGGAAAGCTGATTCATCTCATGTGTGGTTTTGCTTGTTGTTGCTAATTTTTTAGTCTTTTCTACTAACTTGTTTGACAGAATCAAGGTGGAGGTTTTCTACTCCGAATTGACAGCGATACGTTTGGGATTGATATATAGTCTCTATTCTGAGTCACTTAGGCTTTATATGTTTTCTGTCAATGCCCCATACTGATATTCGTGTGGAAAACAATGAATCCTCATTTGGAATGTTTTCACTGAGACCATTTGCTATTGATCAAAGGAAAGAAAAGAGTCCTTTCAAGCTTTCAAGTTTTATCTGCAAAATAAAAATAAGCCCGTGTGATGGACTTTCTTTCTAGGTTATATATAGGAAAACCTAGTTCCATATAATGCTCTTTTTTTCTTCTTCTTCTCCTTCTTCTTCTTCAGTTCTATATGATGCTTGTCTATAGAAATGACACTGTTTTAGTAAGAGAATGAAACCAAAAATTCCGATATTCCTTTTTTTGAATAAAAAAGTTCACTGATCAAAACAGTTGTAATCAGCCCATGTTACTCAGAATGCAAACGTGAAAACATTTTATTAGTGAAACAGAATAAACATGACAAAAGGGACCAATATATCAAATCTTACACTTCAAATCTTGATTTATGACTTGGATCATACAATACATTTGAATCTTAATATTTAATCACTGTTCTTGTTCAGGCTTGAGATTCAGTTTGTTTCCCTTGGATTTGATTTTGATAGCGACCTTTTTTTTTTGGTAACGATTTAAATGTTGATTTGGTCAAAGTGGTAGTAGAATCAACTTGTGTTGTTTCTTGCCTTACTAGTGATATTAGTTAAATATGTTTTATTCAACTTAGCTGATATTTAAAAAATTTGGCGAGAAGTTCAGTCCAACTGGGTTAATGAAGAGTCATTATGTCATGAAGCATATGCCAACCCCTTTGAAATATATATATATATATATTTTATCAGTAAAAAGAAAAGCATGTATTAAAATGAACTATAGGCTATCTGTATAAATATGCATTCCTGTATTAAGGATACCCTTGTGATGATATATCAAAAGCTATTCTCAATATAAACCCCAAATGCTAGCAAATTCTTCGAAAAGTGTTCCTTTAAACTCCAAATGAACAGAGACCCAAACAAATAGAAGGGATAAAGCCTTTTCCACCAGCTTCTGAAATGAAGAGACTCCTTGCCTTCAAAAATCCTGCTTTTCCTTTCGCACCAAATTGACCAAGTAATAACAGCTGGACAAAAATTCCATGGTAAAGAGCTCTTCCTCCTACCTTTCTTCTTCCTCTTCCAGCCCCAGCTGTCAAGTGCCTCTTTCAAATACTTTTGCATGACCCAAACCAGTTTGAATCTTTGAATAAAGTCACACCAAATACTCCGGGCATACTCACAGTACTGTCCCTTTGAAGTATATTGCAGCATCAACATGCTGCTATTGAGATTTTGTAAAATTTCATCATTGATGTGCTGCTAATCTCTGATTTGTTATCATCAATTAGCACCACGTATTACAATTGGGTTGTAGACAAGGTTCATGACGATATCCAAATCATGGTTCACAGTTTAAAAGGGGTATTATTGGACACAGCGTGAAGTCCTTGTGGTGATATGTTGCCATCTCAGATTTTGAAAACTATCAGCATTGACATGCTTCTAATTGTTATTTTTTAGTGTAGGCAAGGTCCAAGCTCCGGCATCATAGTGCTGCAGTACAAATTCCGATTGGGTTGGAAGAAGAGTTTCAAGGTCTTGTTGATCTTGTTCAGCTAAAAGCTTATTTCTTTCATGGTTCTAGTGGGTTTGTTTCTTTTGCTTTTGGGTCTGCTATTTCTTTGGGATGAATATCGTATTACATTTTGAATTTTTATGCTTATCATGTTATGTTTGTAGTGAAAATGTCGTAGCTGCTGAAATACCTGCCAAGATGGAGGCTGTGGTTGCAGAAAAGCGGCGTGAACTGATAGAAATGGTGTCTGAGGTGGATGATAAACTTGCTGAAGCTTTCCTTGGTGATGAGCCTATATCACCCAGTGACCTTGAGGTGCACCTAAATTAAAATATTTCCTATTAAAATTATTTCCATTCTGTATATCTCATTGCTGTATTAGTTCCTCTCTATAGAGAGAGTCAATGTGCTGCTTGTGATTAGATAACCTTATTATATTGTTCTTGGGCAGATAAGAATTCCTGAGCCATTATATATTTTGTGCAAACTTGTAACTTTTTGAAGGTTGTTATCGAGACCTATCATGAGGCTCTCTTTTTGTACAGTGGTCTTCCGAACACTGAAGTTCATTTCCTCTTATTACTTATTTAACTTACTTTCTCACTAATCATTTCTACTGGGTTATCACTAGAGTCTCTCTTGTTTCATTGTGGGCTCTCGTATGTCTTTTGCATGCTATGATCTATTGTATTTACGACTCCGTAAGTTGTGTTGCTTTTTGCTTCCCAGTTGATCATTAGATCTTATCTTGAAAATAATAATCTCACTTCTTTATGTAGATGGCAATCCGCAGGGCTACAATTGCACGCAAATTTGTGCCTGTATTCATGGGTAGCGCCTTTAAGAACAAGGTATTTGATTTTTTTTTCCTTTTTTTGATGATGTGTGTGGTGCTGTTACTCTCACAGTTACACAATTCTAAGAATTTTGATCTTCTTGTAAATATTTTGGGAAATAACTATCATTGTCTTTATGTCTTGGCTTTTATCAATTTTTTTGTTGATAATTAACTCAACTTCATTAATAATCAAACAAGAAAGATTAGAGTACAATATACTAGAGCTGTCCGAGATGGACAGCAAAAAAAGGAGAGAAAGCAAACGGCAAAAAGATGCCACTATACAAACAATAAGTGGAAAAACCGGATATCGTGTTAGTTGGCTTTAGGATTACTCTCCTACAAGGATTTGTATCATGTTATTTTCAGGTTATCATTTTATTGGCTGCAGAGGACAATAAGATATTGTATTCACAAGGATAATTTTCCTCTCAATCCCTTCTCTCTCTCTCTCTCTCTCTCTCCTCTTTCTGCATATCTTCTATTTGGGTAAATCTGATGTTGACATGTCATTAAATTCAGAGAGCCATGGTGTTGATTAATCCTAAATTTGGGAGAATTACATTGATTCGTCTTTTATTGTTAAAAATGTTCTTGATCATCTCAGGGTTCTTTACAAAAATGGAGTATCCAATCTTAGCATTGGATGGCTTTTGCATTCGTGTTGATTACTTGATTTCTCCACATTTATTGCAGTCCAACTGCTCTCTCTCTCTCTCTCTCTCTCTCTCTCTCCACATATATGTGTGTGTGTGTGCACGTGCACGATTGTGTGTCATATTGTCTTCTTCTCATTGCAAATTATCTACAAGATTGGAGTATCTTCACCTTATATTGTGCTACACTCCCAAGTCTTGCTAATCAGAGAAAATGTATATTAGTATTCAGTCATATGAGAAAATGATACACGTGAAAATAATATATGCACTTTGGAACAATTTTTTTATAATGCAAAATTAAGCTAAAAAATTGATTAGATAAAGATCAATAACTACGGTTCCATGTGCAAAAGAAGGATAACATAAATTAGAAATGTACTAGGATGTTGTATATAAATATTGGATCCACATCAAATTACATGCGTGCTCAAAACCTCTGCTAAATGCTTGAAGCTCTACATGACATATCAGTGGATGATGTTACTGTATTCAAGGTTCTAAATACCTGTTTCGCTCGACATTTCGCCAGACAAGTCTGGCGAAATGTCGTCGGCATGGTGTAGAATTTCGCCAGGTTGGAGAAATTTTGTTTTT
>JAUPMG010137986.1:0-11328 GCA_031762675.1 Pachysandra terminalis
AATTAACTTCCGCTTATGTTCTTATATTGCTTTCCACTCCCATAGCAATATGGGGTGAGAGTCGCAATCCGACCCGGGTATGGATCCACAGATCTAAACTGGTTTGGGTCGTGACAAGTCTTTTCGAATCGATGCCTCTATTCGTGATAGAAGTCACCTTGGACATAGTGCGCATTAGTTGGGCTCAACAAGGGGATCCCAACACAAGAATAATACTAAGGCCGCAAGAGAATTGACCCTGTCCCCATGGCCACATTCGCTTTCTGACGCCACCACGGTCAAGGGGACTAATGTAGATACCCTGTGTGGGATGGTCACGCGGACGGTCAAACTCACACCATGTGGCAATAGGAGACATTATCGGCGGCATCAGTACCGATCCCGCGAGAGGATAATCTCGGGGGTATCATGGGGTTGTGGGTTGGAGGCCTGGGACAGAGGCCTAGTGCTCTGGGAGCCCGCCTCCTCTGCAGACGCGCTTGAAAGAGGGTCCAAGATGTCTGGCCGTTATGACAACTAACAGAGTCGTAATGATCGTCACCTGTACCCTATATATTGTAAAGACCTGAAAATTTAAGGCTAAAAATAACCTTTAAGGAAAAAGGGTAAAATGGTAATTAAATACTACACACCTAGAAACTAACCTAAGGTTATTAATAAAATAAGATATAATTAGGATTATAAATTATAGTAAATAAACTAAGGTCATCAATGAAGAATTACAACTTAAACAAAAAACTGGGTTAATGGATTAATCTAGGATTAACCAAACAGGACCTAAGATTAATAATTAATTGGTTTGAGGTTAAGTAAGACTCCTAAGGCCCAAATAGGTTAATTAATGGGTAATTTTCGTAGTAATTAAATTCGGTAACTTAATGATTAGGTTATAAATGAATTAGGACTATAGACCAACAACATCTAAACACCTACTAGTATTCCTAATACAACTCTAACATCTAAAACTTAAAAAATAGGATTAATTAAGAGAATTAGACATTAGAAAACAAGTCAATTTTGTGGGAATCCCTAGGAGAACCTAGAAGAAGATTAGAAGATCAGAAAAATAGAAGAACACTAGAAGAATCAACAATGACAGAAGAACCCTATAGCACTCGTGAGTTTTCCTTTAGTGTCTCGTGTATTTACTTCTCCCCTAATGCGATATCATGGGGAATTCCTTCTTTTTCACATGCATAACCCTTCCCCATGATCATATTACTAAAATCCAGAAAGATCACATGTACATAATAACAATAATCTATGCTCTTAATGTTAGACTGTTAGAGAAACCTAGAAACTAGTTTTGAATAAGCATTGTTAAAACCATAATTAGTGTGACCATTAGGATGACCAAATCACCATGCACGAAGCCCTAGGATGATTAGATGAAATCCCCTTGACCTAAATCAATTTGCCCTGATCCGGCAGACCAACAGGTGTACCGGTTAGCCTATCGGGTAAAACCCAGTGAACCTTCGCACAGGTAGGCTTCTGCCTAGCCTGCCGGTTCCTACTGGTGTGCCAGTAACCTATCGGTTGAGTTTCACAATCCAACCGGTGTACTAGGACTCTACCGGATGGCTCCTTTGCACATTAAACACCCTAGCCCAACCGGTGTACCGGGACCCTATCGGTTAAGCAAGCTTTGACCTTACACTGTAGCCAGACCCCACCGGTGTGCTGGATACCCTGCCAGTTGGCCACAGTGACTCTAATTTAACACTTTGAGACATTGAACACCTTACATTGATAACCTAGCCTATTTTTGAACTTCCTATACCCTAGTATTAACCCTCTAAACCCTCCTCATGGCAAGAAAATCCTATAGACTTAATGATGTGAATGATGTATATGTTGGCATGTGAAAACCTATGAATTGCTGTGTGAATAACCTATGTGATTGGATTACTTGCTGATTTCCATTATAGACCTTCGGTTGTGCTAACATCTCATGTTTCATCTCCATAAGACTTATAATATTTAATTATACTATGTATAACACCATTATCATATCAGTTTGTGCATTAACCTATATATGTATACATTATGTATTTATATATTAGTCTAGAATCATGAGATTGTGCTTATGTCTATGTTGCTTTGAATATATGTGTATGAATTCATATTGTGTGCATTGCATTAATAAATGGACCTGAATCTATGAGCTGCATATTGAAATCCTAGCTGAGATGGCAGTGACCTATATCCTATTACCAAGGAAGTGCACTTTCCTAAATTCATTGTGTACAACTAGTAAAGGATACCGTCTTGACTCAAGATAGGCTATAACATTATTCAGTCCAATGAGGGACTACATATATCATTTTTTTTTGGCCCAAGGTGAGGGGTATGGGACCGAAAATACTTGTGGTAAGATGAGAAGTGCGGGATAGGACTTGTATGGGGGTTCCAATCTGAATCATAAGAATGACCCCTTTGGTATTCGGATGTTTCAAGTCTCATTGAGGTTTTGTTCCTATATTTTTTTGGACACCTTGGCTATGTTCCCGTGATTGAAAATAAGTGGGGGAATTGTGCCCTCTAGGTCAAAGCCCCTTAGATCTATGATGCGCACATAGAATATCTTGCATTGAGAGTGACCCTGTTTGGGGGGATGGTTCATTACGACATCTTGGTCAATGTAATTGATTGATCTAGTGTGAGACTTGAACTATTCGAATACTGAACATCATGCATATTGCATTTTCATGTGATTGTTGATATTATTACTGCTATCTTGTGTATGATACACTTGATATGATTATCATATAGAATTAGGCATATAGTATTAAAATATGACCATTGATACTTTATGATACAAACCAAAGTGAGATTTGGATGAGAGAACATTATTGTTGTACTTCATCATATTATTTACAGATTTCATCATCATATCATTATAATCATATTTTCCAAATTTATCGTTATTATACTATATTATATACTTTTGCTAGTAACATTAGGTGATGAGTAAATACTTTGCTCTAAAGGTCTACTCATACAAGTTTTGGTTTATGAATATTTTATAACATTTTTCAGGTATTAATGGAAGATAGATGACAACCAAGTGCTATGGGAAAGAAGGGATATAAAGATAGATTATAGGATAGTTTTGATGTAATAGACTTAGTAAATTTCGCAGTTTGTAATAGAAGATCATATTGTAATATTTATTGTTATATTTTATTAGAACTGTTGTAATTTAATTCTGCTTATGTTTGTGTATTACTTTTCACTCCCATAGAGATATGGGGTGAGAGTTGCTTTCTAACCTTTTGGGTATCCCGCAGATCTCAACTAGATTGGGATGTGACATATATACCCCCACTTGTGAGGGTATACGGGTTGGCACATCTTCGAAATACCTGACTAAGGACTGCGTGTCCCTCTAGAAAACCCCTCTTGTCTCGCCAAGACCCCTCGAGCTTGCTCCGATCCCCTCCTACAATCACTGAGCTCTCGACCCCACCCGAAAGGAAAACCTCACTTGCATTAAGTTTGATAGACAAACCATGATTAGAAACCTAGTGAAACATGAATTTTACACATAAGGGTTTATTTCAAGAACCCTACTTATCCATGTGTATCTTTATTTTACATATTAAATTACAACCACAAAAACATTTGCCACGTAGTCAAAAGGTTTCTTTTAAATCTAACATATTTTTAAAATAAAACTAAAAGAAAAATTAAAATTATGCATGATAATGATACAAACAAGTGATTTAATTTGCTCAAGCGTCATCTGCATGACGGATCTCCTCTCAAGGGGCTCGCATCCTCTACAGCAAAATGCTTACAATGATCCATACATCACCGTTGAGATGATGTCATGTGGGGTACCAAGGGGGTACCCCAAAGAAGATACCCAGAAAGGGGGGTACTGGTGGCATATTCATGGGATACCAATGGTGAGGGAGTACCAGTGACTTATTCATGGGGTACCAAGGTGGGTATCAGTGGCTTATTCATGAGGATATCCTGTCTATGTGGTGCCCCTTGATTGGTGTTGTATGGATTGTTCCTCACCTTTTGTTGTAGAGGATGCGACGCCCCTCTCAAGTGAGGCTTCGCATCCTCTACAGCAAAAATGGGCAGCAATTTATACATCACTTTTAGATTGCTGCCACGTGGGAGTAGGCAACTTAACTCCCACGGCACCCTATTAACGGTGTTGTTTTAATTATTTTTTTTTATGATTAAAAGTTAATTTTTCAAATTTTTACTCTTCTCTAAACCCACCTCTTTCTTCTTCTTCCCTCTCTCAGTTGACCTAATACCTAACTTCTCTACTCTCCTTTTTCTCTCTCTTGGTGTCGACCTCAACCATATCTGCCATTGTTCGTGAAGGGTTTGGATTGTGGATAGGACTAAGTCCATTTTCCCATTGAATGGAAGATGATGAGTTAGGGTTCATGTGGTGCTGTTGAAAGTGATTGGTTAGAAACAATAGCAAGTACAAGCATAAGCTAAGACTTTCTTTAGAAAATGGAGTAGAGTGAAAAAAAAGAAAGAAATAGATGAACCTGAGAGAACGCCTGACCAGATAGGACTCCAAAAGTAAGAAAGCAGAAGAAATTATAAGTTTGGGTGGAAACTGGTTACCGATCTTCACAATTTTAAGAACAGGTATGTCTTTGCTCTTTACAATTTTTTTCTTATTTGTGCATGATTTCGTTTCCTCATCTAGATAAATGCATGCTTGTTGTTTTTTAAAATGCCACTAAGTTGAAATATGGACATGGGTTACTTTGTGTATTTGGATTTAGCTGATTTGCACATTAAGCCATTGTACCCTTTATTTAACCTAGGGTACCCTGTGCCCTATTAAGCCATAGGTACCCTTTATTTAACCTTGGGTACCCTGTGCCCCTATTAAGCCACAGGTACCCTTTATTTAGCCTAGGGTACCTTGTGCCCTATTAACCTTTTATTTAACCTAGGGTACCCTGTGCCCCTATTAAGCCATAGGTACCCTTTATTTAACCTTAGGTACCATGTGCCCTATTAAGCCATTAGTACCATTTATTTAACCTTGGGTACTATGTACCTTATTAACATTGGGTACTAATGTGTTAATTTATAACCACTTGCAATAGTACGAATCCTCGTAGGATAGGGCTATTCGAGGGTGTGGAACCTCAAGGACTAAATGGGTTTAGTTTGTTAAATTAACCAGATTAAATCTAAATAAAATTAATTAGAAAAAGAAAAGGAATTTTTATGATCTATTATAAGAATCAAAGTAAACTAAATTAAAATCTAAAAATCAATTTAAACTAAATTAAAATGAATTAATCAATTAGGCAAAACAACAGAGTATTGATGATCCCTCTAACCCTTAGCTTTTGGTAATATCATGAATTCCTAGGCATTAATTCACTGTTGAAAACAGACTTGTGTGGCTACAAGCACACAACATCTCAAAAGGGTATTATGCTAAGAATAAGCATAGCCTATCTTTCGATTTTTCTAGGCATAAGCTATCAAATTCTTAGGCATAAATTACACTATCCTATGGGATAACTATAACCCATCTTCGGTTGGCACAGATTGTCTACCTACACTAACTAATCTACTTGTAGTACAACCTGTCTTCCCTAGGCATGGCCTATGAAATCCTATCATACTCATCATGTCATTAGGCACTATTGCATAATTAGTATTCCTATAATTACAAAAAATAGGAACACTTTGGGTTCAATCCTAAAAAAACTAACGGTCAATTATTCTATTAGGCTTGAGTATTGACATTAAATTCGATTCCAGCGAATCCTCTTAATTATGCAATCAACAACCAGTGAATTAAACAACCTAAAAATCCATGAAATTAAACCATAAATAAGGATTAGAGTTTACATGAATACTCCACAAGGGAGTTTAGCCACTCATAGACATCTGATCTTCAATGAGGTTGTAAAAGATCATCCCCATGCACAGCATACGCTCCAGTAAGCATGAACACGAAAAACAACACGAAGAACAGAGAATTATCACGAATCCTTATTCTAATCAAACTCTAATTCAGTTCATAATGATCTAAACGACCCAAAATAGTCTTATAATACATGTTTTCCTATCTAAACATTATCCAAAAGAATTCGGAAGAAAAATCACAAACGGACTAAAACTCCTAATCCAAAACGCAACTGCTACTGTACGTGTGATCTCGATCACACCGCTCCTACGCTTGATCGCATATCTGCGATCGATAGAAATGTGATCAATCCAGGTGCGATCGATCGACTGTATAAGTTGGGTTTTCTTCTAGGCTGAATCTGAACTTGCTCATTGGGCTTTGACTTGTCCTGACACCGTGGGTTTCCTCCTTGGTCTTTAAGGAGTAATTGGGCTTTCGATTTGGTTTTGATCACCTCTTCTTGTGCACCTTGAAGCTTAGTTCACTTAAAGCTTTAATGGACTGTTTTAAGCCCACTTTCTCCTCATCTTTGCCAGACTTGCAAAACAGCAGACTTGCATTAATTTATTCACATTAACATACCTCTAAGACTAGCAAATAGTAGTTATAAGCCCAAGAGTGTAAGTGTTACACACTTATCACACCCCAAAACCTTCACTTTGCTAGTCCTCGAGCAAAGGAAGAATGAAACTAATTATCAATTAAAATTATTCATCAATATTGCCAACGGAAAATTTTCAAACCAAATTGATCATATCAGCAAATAGGAAATCAGAAGTTAACTTAATGAATTGAATCTAAATCCCTAAGAATCGATTCCTTGGCTCCACACAATATCCAAAGCTAAATTTAATCCCATCCTATTCAAATACTCATACTCAAGCAAATTTAATACATGCAAGTGTAAGTGATAATCACAAATCATGAATAATGCTAAATAATTATGTTAAACTAAATATACAAAGATTTAATAGGTTCTCAAAATAGACTACTTATGCTCTTTTTATTTTTATGTTAATTATTCTTCTCTCTTTAATTCGCAATAAGCGCGACATGTGCAATGTCTAGCTCTCATTCAGCCGCCTAAGGAACCCTTTAGCAAGCTTTAATCAATGATCCCGTCCCAGTTAATTCAGGTCATTAGGTGACAAGCACCCCAAAGGATCTAATTACTCAAGTTCAATGGGCTACCAAGCTAGACTAGTCACTACATGCTATAAATTATTTTTATTATCAATATAAAATTTTTTCTTCTGTTTTTTTTTACGTGAACACTCAATGCTTCATGAGGCAAAAAGGCCTGGTAACTTAGTGAATTGCTGAAATTTCTCTTCTTTTTTTTCATAAGAAACATAGATATATAAGAGCAAGGGTAATCTATTTATTGAACTTAAAAAAATCCAAGCATATTAAGTTATCTAAAACTACATTTGCATGCATCCATAATCCTTGTTTCTAGTGCAAGTGTGGTCATGCAAGCAAGAATAGGGTATTATCACAGGATAAAACTAAATTCAACTCTAAATACACATGTGTCCTAGAATCTTTCCCTAATGAATTTAAACACAATCAACAAGTCAAAAAGTGATCCCTAAAGTGATAATCTCAACCAATGTTTTTCAAAATATGACATAATAGGCATAATAGGCATAATTGTCTTTCTTTTACACACACCCCCAAACCTAAACCCTACATTGTCCCCAATGTAGAAAATCAAATAATAGAATGTGAAAAGAAAGAACAATACAACCTGATGGAGTTGCAAGGTCAAGATGGAAGGAAGCCAGAAGTCCAAAAAAGTTAGCCCTGTGATGTCCTCATCTTCTTTTTATTCCTATGCACACTTAACAAACTATCAAAGCATCTAAAAAATAGAAAAATAAATCTAACTATATCCTTGTTTCGTTGGGATCTACGGTTGCATTTAGCATATGCAACAAACCTTTTAAACCCCTAGGCTGCCCTAAAGGACGAATGAAGTCTCGTGAGGGTTTACAGAATTTTACTCACAAACATATAGAATGTATGGTATTCCTAAGAGTTCAATGTCATGAAGACCAAATATAAACTCATTGAACTCAAAGGGACATCATATATTAGCATTGAAAATCAAAAAGTACTGGAAACACTGATAATAGACCAAAATCTGCATATCTGTGAAAATGCGATCGATCGCACTTGGGGTGCGCTCGATTTCATATAGCCCATAACTGCAGAAGTGCCTTGTAACAGCCCATAACTGTAGCAATGGAACATGAAAATAACTAAACAATATATAAGGGAAAAATGCAAAGAAACTAACTAAAATAAAATCCTTCAAAAATAAAAAAAAAAAGTAAAATAAAAAGAAACCCTATAAGCTATAAAAAAGATAAACTAAACAAAAATAAAGAAAAACAAATAAAGAAGATAAACTAACCCTATAAAAAAAAAAGAAATGAAAAAGAACACCTAAAAGACACTCAGAATGGTGGAGGTGCTGGTGGATCAGGGCTGAAAAATCCCTGCCTAAGGAACTGCTCCATCATTTGATGTGTCTGCCTCTGCAGATCCTGTGTCACCATAATCTCTCTCTTTAGGTCAGTCAAATGTGACAACATAGAATGGGTATGCCTCTGCAGGTCCTGAGTAATCCCAACCTCCTTCTGTAAATTAGTCATATCACCTCGGAGGTGATCAACAGAATCCCTGAGGTAGATGTACTCCTGATATGACATATGGTAGGGTGGCCTCTGTCCCATATGCATCTCAGGAGTACCAGCATAGTCCATGTAGTTTTCCCCAGGATCCCTCTCCTCTGCATCATCATGAGCCCTAGATGGTCTTGCTGCCCATGAGTTAATCTCTCCTACTGGAACCTCAGATGGTCCAGCCTGATCTCCTATAGCCCCTCATGTCTCCTCTAGAGGGGCATCATCTACACTTGGAGAGAAGACTCAAAGAAACTAAAGATTCGGGAGATGACTTTAAAAGGCTTTTTGTCTTGCTAGACTTAGGGTCTTTTCTATGCCCCCAAGCAAAGCCTGAGGTTAACCCCTCATTTTTGAGTCCCTTAAAAGTTAAAAAAATATTCAAAATTATAATTGGGCGAATGTACTTGATTGGCTCGTGGAATCCATCGCCCGCTTGAAGAAGAATCACCAACAATATGTTGGTGGGTGCGTATTCTTCCTCCAAGTAATTTAAGTGTTTAGTATGTAATTTTTTATTGATATTTAGCCATCTAAGGTTTTTTTTTTAAGTCGTTCTTTGCAATGCATATTTTATATTATGAGCGAGTCCCAATTAATATGATTGAATCTTCTTCAAACTTGCATGTACCCTAAATAATTTATTGGGGTGATAAAGATATTGATGAGCGAGAGGTTATGGAGGCAAAAACTAGGTGGTCAAGATCTTCTAATATGTTGAGGTTATTATTTGTAGAATGATGTCTATATTCAGTAATAATTTTCAAAATATTGGTATTACGTACATAAGGTATGGATAGTTATCATGTGAACAGGGTACTAATATTCATTTATGATTCACTAATGATTTATATGAATATAGGGTACCAATAGCTTATCCACGGGTTATCACAATATAAAGAAAAAAGCTCATATAAGCAATAAGCAATCAAGAAATTTGTTCTTTTGCATTGTAGCTTTTTGTAAAGCACTCTTAGGCACATGAAGACTTGTATTTGCATGACTAGATTTCACCTTTGGTTTCAAGCCCTTTACAATTGTATTCATACCTCCTTCACCTTCCTAGTCGTAACTCGTACTTTTGTCAACAACATTAGAATCCAAAGGTACACTAAAGTGTTCATCTATTTGATTAGAAATGTTTACTGCATATTCATAACTTTCTTCTTTTTCAGCAGCCCTCTTTGAAATTGAAACAAATCTATAACATAGAAAGTTATACCTCTTTGTGTGCTTTACTTTAGGATCACTTTCTACACAGCTCGAACGAGTATTTGATTCAATTCCTCCTAGCTTAGCGTCATTTCTCAATCTCTTCAATATGTACTTTGTAGGAATTTTCTTTACACCATTTATCGGATAAGCCCATAATGCATGTTTGCATAAAATCCCCACGAATTCAAACTTTTTACAACTAAAAGTGACACTAGTATCTGATGGGTCAAACACTACGGTACGATAATTTCGTCTTGACCGGTCTTTGGTATCTAAAACCTTGTACTCGGTGATTCTAAAGGCTTTTCCAACATTCTCAACATCAAAGTCCCAAGTTTCCATTGCTTCTCCTTCAAACAACTTATAAATAGATGGCGTGTAAACGCTATTTGCATGCTAAAAAATTTGAGATAAACCAATGGATACATGTTTACTTTGTGTCATCTTGTAATCAGCTTTCAACTCTTCACGTTCGTGTTCTCGCCACCATTCTATCAACTTGTTCTAGATATCGAGACAAATCCTTTGTAGTGCTAAGATAATTTTTAGTGCATTATTAATTGATTCTGACCGTTGTGTGGACATCATATCTACACAAAAATGTGCTCTTACCATATGCAAGAGACCACATGGTTCTATCTTCAAATCAGAGCTTCAACCAATCATTATCTTGAAGATTATATCTGACAATCATTTTGTTCCATTCTTCTTTAAACTTCTTGTTATCTTCGCAATCATATATACACTTTTGAAAATCAAAGGTAAAGATTCATGACTTGAAAAAACATCACTCAACTTCCTAGTTGCATTCTGAAAAATATGCCAAATGCAAAGTCGAAGTTTAATGGCAGATATCATTCCCCCATCTTGATCCATTAGAAGTTTCTTTGGTGCTTTTCCACCCATAGCACCAATAAACGCCTTAAACAACCACTTAAAAGTATTAAGCAATTCTATATAAAGTAGAGTAGCTCCAAAGATGATATATTGCATATGATGATTGACTCTAACAAAAAGTCTAAATGATCGATTATTCGTGTTTGTTTTGTAGGTGGTGTCAAAACAAACCACGTCACCAAATATGTTGTAATCACTTTTCATCTTCCCGTTGCGATAAAACCTAGGTTCTTATGACCACATGCTTGCTTACCCATATACTCTATGATTGTTAAAGTTGGTACCTGATGAATCTGCTAAATCGATTTCAGTAGTTTGTGCAGCGGACAAGCTTCTGTGTGACCTAAGCAAATAAACAATATTAGGAGGAATCATCTCATGATTATGTTTCGGCTTAAATTCAGTAATAATGAATTTATAATTTGGGTCCATCAAAACTCTCATCCTTGCCATACAACCACACCTAGGTTCTGCACATGGACTTTGAACATTTGGAACACGTATATCTTTAGTACGAACCCATTCTTAAGAACAAGTGAAATATCTATCAACAACTACACCTAACTTTTTATGCAACCAATTTTTCGAGTACCAAACCCAACC
>JAUPMG010137997.1:0-11328 GCA_031762675.1 Pachysandra terminalis
TCGGTTTGGATTTTTCTAAACCATAACCAAACCATATGTATGCAATCCCAACCCAAACCAAACCAAAGTCGGTTTGGGTCGGTTCAGTTTAAACCGAACCGAGTTGCACCCCTAATATTATATACAATCATCTGAGATAGCAGTAAACAAAGAGCCAGTTTTCTGGATGGATGAGAAATAGGAGGTGAAGTTTATTACTTTTATCTCCAGGATTTGATACAACTGCTGTAGTTTCACAAGATTGATTCTCTGCATCAGTGTGCAAACAGAGAGTGGAAATGCCTCGATGTTCAGTGCTAGAGATGTTAATTTCCAATGTCGAGCAGGGGAACATTTGATATATGGTTTAATTGGAGATGCACTTCCAGGATGCGATATGATCAACATATTCCCCTAAAGCTAAATTGCAAATTTACAATACCGCCATTAGGCCGCTCTATAATTTATCAAGCAAAATAGTGGCAAAAAATGTTGTTGAGATGGATGCGTGGAAAGACTAGGAAAGTAATTTAAGGAATGAGCATATCCAAGTGTTGAGTAGCCCAAACAAGAGTAAGACAAAGGAGAGTAGGTAAAGATGGTTGGGGCATATTAAACAGTGACCTAAGGAGACGCTCATGAGAAGGTGCAAGGGGGTGCATATTGAAGGGTCTAAATGGGTGATTGTAAAACCAACATATGAGTGGAATCTGTCAGAAATGACTTAGATATATATAATCTAACCGAATACGAATTTTTGATAAATTGGGGTGCGAAAACAGGATGTGTATCGTTGGCACCAACTGGTTTGGAACCTGGAATAAGGCAATTCATCTTTGAAATGATCATGTTCATCTTTCCTTGTGGTTTTGATTGGATGCATTGAGACAATTAATATTGTTGATTTGCACCAAACAATGCTTACAACTCTTTGGAAAACTGAACAATTAATCCCATTTCAAGACTTCCAAGTTTCAACTTATAAGAGTAGAGGGGACACAGATCCATCACACAGAAGAAAATGTAGTCTGTAAGCCTTATAATATAGATTCTCTAACTACATATTTGATAGTTCTAAGAATAGTTTGCTTTTAAGCTTTCTTTGACTTCTGTCCTTTTGTACTTTCCCTCAACCGCTTGATTTTTATATTCACATATGGTGCTATCTGACACCAAGTCCTATGAACTAGATTATACATATTTCTCTTCCAAGTTCTATAAAATTTTAAATGCTAGGAAATACTCATTTGAGATTGACATGTTTGTATTTTCTCCAAGTATAAGGACACAGACTATTCATTTCAGGATGGTGCGATAACTGGAATACAGGAAGGTCTGCCTTCGGTAAATTCTCCTACAGGTTTGTCTGCTTCCAATTTTGCAACTAACTGAAAATTACGCCCCTTATTTTATGCATTAAATTTTTGAATCTGGACCAAAAGGTGATTTTGTATCAATTTTGGTCATGTTTACATTTTGAATGCTTGTTTACATAATTAACGACACTATGCTAATGTTAACATGTCCGCAGAAATTATACTTGATTGTGTACTTGTTATCAGGTAGCAGATCTGAACCCCGGAGAGAGAAAAAGCGACCTACATGAGTTCCAGGGTATGTTCAGGACTCGTTCTGCAATAAGTTTGGATGTGAAAAAGGTGAATGCACAATTCCAAGTTTATGTTGAATGAACCAAATTAAATAAATGATGAAACATTATAGTCTAAAAGCTCTATGTATGTGTTTAGTATCTCTATCTACGCGTATATGGTGGAATTTCTTTGCAGGTACTTCCATTACATTACTCAAGAAACAACTCATATGGGATAGTGTAAACGACAGTTCAGTAATAGTTCCTTGCACTTGTTCACTCTTTGGCGCTTTGCCGATCTTATTTACACCAAGGTTATGCCAAGTTTTGCATCTTATTTCATAAAACCCTGGTCTATTTCTTTTGAGCTTATGTTTTGGCATTGCCTAACCAAAAATATGGTTCTTGGTAGACTTTCATGCTGGGACATGATTCTTGTTTCATCCCCAATGAATCAATGCAACAACGACGATGCCGTGTGTAATTGGATAATGAAGGTACAGAATCAACAAGAGAGAACAATACCTGGTATATATTGTATAGTCTAATTGCTATTTTGTATTAGATTAAGGGTTAAGATTGGTAGAGAAAACAATTGAATTTGGAAAAACTGGAAACCTACCTTACTGGTTCTGACTATACTGGTTTAAAATAATTATTTTCGTCTTTGTAATATTGTTTTTGGTTGTATTTTCTCATTCTAAGTTTCTTAATTTTAAAAGAAAAATACTAGTAGAATTACTTGCATATATCATATAAAGTTAATAAAATATTAATTATTGTTAATTGGGATATATCATCATTTGCTTATCCCAACCAGTTTGGGGTTGGTAACAAGAACCTTATTCATCTATTTTAATCCGTAAAAAACCATATCCTTCGTGGTGTAAATTTCTTTTGATTAACTCTATTCAGGTTCTTTTAGGTCTTTTTTCTCCCGTTCTTATATCAGAAGAATATGATGGTTTAAGATTCATGTCTAAGAGATTAGTAAAAGTTTTAAGTCGGATGCTAATTTGACGCAACCTTCCTACCCTAAGTTATCTAATCCTTTTATCATTGGTGATGTTTTGGTGCTTAGACCGTTAATCCGCGTTTTGAGTATGAGAACACACAATCTGTGGATTTGAAAAGCCGATCCATGTATAGGAAATGGTGCATTTGAGATATTTTTAAATATTTAGGGTTTAAATTTTTTTAGGCATTTGAGATATTTTTAAAATATTGAGGGGTTAAATTTTGAAAAAAGAATATGATGGTTTACGATTCATGTCTAAGAGATTAGTAAAAGTTTTAAGTTGGATGCTAATCTGACGCAACTCTCCTACCTTAAGTTACTTGATCCGTTTATCCTCCTAGGTGACGTTTTGGTGCCCAAACTGTGAATCTGTGTTTTGAATGTGAGAATGTTCCCAATATGTGGATTTGAAAAGCCATTCTATGTACAGGAAATGGGGTATTTGAGATATTTTTAAATATTTAGGGATTAAATTTTTGGCATTTGAAATATTTTTTAAATATTTAGGAGAAATTTTATGAAAAAAAAATAGATATTTAGAGGTTTTTAAAAAAGTAAAAAAAATAAATGAGTTTTTATTATAAAAAAAGTTAAATTACAATAATAAGTATTTATTTTGAATTATATGAAATATAATTTATAAATATATAAACCGATATAGGTGCTTTGAATCACAAGTTATTTTCAAATTTGACGCTCTTGTTAACTGCTCGATGGTGACTTAGCTCCTACCTACTTGGGATTAGGATCGGTTATACCTAAAAGATATAGAAATACATTATCTAACGAAAAAAATAAAATTCATGATTATCATATTTGAATCACTGTTCAATGTTTCTTTTACTGTCGTTCTCGGGGTTCACTCCCCCAAATTGGAGCCCTTCACTTTTTCTTCTTTTTTTCCCCCATTTCTTTCGACGCTAGGTTTTTCCCCCATTTCTTTCGATGCTAGGTTCGGAACTCCGCTTCATGAAGTTAGGCTGTTAGGGGTGTACAACTGGTCGGGTCACCCGTGTGTCGGCCCAGTCGAGCGTGCACGCTGTGTCCAAGCACAGCATGACACGAGATAGGACACGGGCTTGCTCTAGCCGGCTTGAAACAGGCTGAAGTACAACATGATACAGTGGTGCCATGGGCTACATGGGTCGGTTCTGGCTGCTAAAATTTCGCACGAGACAAAAACTAACCGCTAAAATTTGGCACAACACAAAAACTAGGGCCGTCAACGGATTGGAACCAGATAAGGGTATATTCAAATTTGATTTAATTAAAATTCGGATTGAATCAGATGTATTTTATCGGATAGTCAGATCATAAATCTCTTACCAAATACGATTAGTCTTGGATTGACTCGGGATTTGAATAACTTTTGGTAATACTATTTTATAGTGACTAGCAATGGTGCACGTGCGTTGCACGTGAAGGTCGTCCAACTCATTTTTTATTTTTCAAAATATTTTGCGTCCTGCATTTTCAATTCAGAATTTACATAGATTTATTTATTTTAATTTTAAATTAATAAAATCTTAAATCATCCTATTTAACATTATATTTTTAAAGAGATAATAAAAAAAAATAATAATAAACAAGTCAATGCGAGTTTGGTTGAGTGGGTTTGACCCGTTTACTAACGGGTTGGTAAAACCTCAACTCGAACCCGACCCAATTATTAAACGGGTTAATCCTAACCTGTTTAATTCGAGTCGGGTTGGGTCTGCGGGTTGTGTCATATATTGCCAGCTCTACCTTAGTGTTAGTGATTTAAACTTTTTAAGTTACTAAGGTTGTGTTTGGATACCAAGAAAATGCGAGAAAGTCGGTTGAGAAAGAAAAGAATGTAAAAAGAATGTGAAAATTAGTTTCTTAAAGCTGCTTGGATCTTGCAACAAATTTGCATGATTATTAATGGAAATCATGTAATTGTGCATTTGGTTTGCAAGGAAATGATAAGAATCCTGATATACTTTACAATTCTGCCCTTATACCGTAAGCCATATCTATGTTATGTCATACCGTTTTTTATTTTTTGGTTTTGGTTCGATTTTTAGACTCTGGATTTAGTTTTAGTCTAAACGTTTAAGATTATTTCAGTACATTATTTTTTAAAAATAAGATAATTTTTTTTAATCAATCAAAATTTTAGTTCAAAATTTTTTATTTTTAAAATTTACAATATAAATTTTTAACGAGTTTCTTTCTTAATGGAGTTTCTCCCCAATCCTTATCTAATTAGAGCCTTTCCTTACTCTTCAAGGAATCAAAAGGGGGCATTTGGTGGGCATTCCGGATTCTGGATTTTGATTATTATCTCGGATTATAAAAATCCAGATTCTTAAACGGTCGCCAACGGTGAGATGGCTGATTTGACAGTAGCCTAAGTTGATAATCAACCGTACCTTGCCTTTAAAGGAACAAAAGAGAGTAAGATCAAATAGTTGTTAGCCCAAGATTGGAAAATACAACTGGAAGAGGGAGGTGATTTGGGTCTCAGACTGGGGTTCTGCTGATGTGAAATAGGAAGACAAAGATATTTGAGATCTCTCTACACCTGCTACTTGACTCATGTTAGTTTTTTTTTTCTTTTATTTAGTCGATTATTGTAGTCTTAAAGTTATTCTAGCTTCAATCCTTAGATCAGTCAAAAACTGAATTTTCAGATTGCTGGCTCAAGGTGAAATAAGGCACAAGATAAAACCCTACCTACCATAGATGATAATATAGATGCCTCTGTGTATATGCATGTCATGCTCGAATCACTTCAATTCATGCCCCTGTGTGTGTGTGTACGCGCGTGTATGGATGGGTGGGTGTGTGGCTGTGTGTGAAAGAGTTCTCTGCTTTTGGATTTACAGAGGCTGATAATCTTGATTCTACCTGAAATCCAATTTTATGTGATTGGGGTTTTGTCCATTTACAGGCTCCAAGAGAGCCTAAAAGACAAATCGCTAAAATGATCAATGAATCAGTAAGGCTTGCAAGAATTTTCTGTGAGAAAAAATGTCCTATTCTAGCTTTCCTTCATTCACATCATTATGACAAACCCGAGCATCCTTATCCTCCTCACTGTATAATCGGAACCGATGAATCGAATCTGGTTCCCAGTAATTATTTCTCTCTATTCTTCTCTTTTACTGCTTATTATGTTTTCAGCTGACAGTTTGCAAAAAATAACATGAACCATTATATTCTCTGTAAGTATTTCTCTCTGTTCTGCAGCTCTGCAATGGTTGGAGAAAGAACCACATGTAACTATCAGACACAAAGATTGTATTAATGGGTATTTTGGTTCAATTGAGAAGGATGGATCTAATATCATTGTTGATTGGGTGAAAACAAACGAGTGTAAGTATTTTCTTTTGGGATTTTATTCCTCGCACAGTCCATTATTAATACTTAATTGATGGTGAAAATGGATTGTGTGGGCTTTTACTAATATTGTGGGGATTGTGTGCATGTGTGAAGATCTTGGTAGTAGGGATATGCACGGATATCTGTGTGCTAGACTTTGTGTGTTCTATATTATCGTCAAGAAATCGAGGTTTTCTAGCTTGCTACGTTCGACATTCCGGCTCAAATTGCCAAGAACAACAAGGATGTTATAGCTCATCCAAAGGTACTTTTGATTGTTGATCTCACCTTTTTTTTTGGGTTCCATTTGTATTAGTTCCTTTTTGAGATAGGGTTTGTGAAGAAGGTTCACAGAGAAATACGTCTTTGTTTAAATAATTATTTGTGTTTCTTTCTATTTTCTTTTTTTTTTTCCTGATGTAATCTATACAATAATTGCAAACCTAAGCCCCTCCTCCTAAACCATCCTGATGTTTTTGTTGATTTAATTTCCTTGCAAGTTAGATAATGGACACACGTACATCTAAAACTTGAAATGTTTCAGCCGTTGAATTCTACATATACTATCATTGAACCTCGTTTTGATAACTATTAAGTCTGAGCTCATACAGATTAGGGTTTTGTTGATGTGAAATAGGAAGACAGAGATATTTGGGGTCTTTTTTATGTGGTAAGATGAGCTTTATGCTGGCCATTCAGAGTGCGAGTGGGCTTTAATGTTGGTAAGTGCAGTTAAGGGGTTAAAACTCGGTATCGGATCGGCGATCATCCCATTGTAAGGGGTGACTGAGCCAATATATCATTTGATAGCTTAGGTTAGCAATTAAGCAGTGACATTAAGAGTAGCCCTCACAATGATAGCAGATAACAATTTAGGACCCCTCTCATTATAGCACCTAGTGCTTTTATCCTAGTGTAAGTTCATGTATATGTGTTTTGATGAAATATTTCTTGTATTATTATAATTACATTACTTAATTGCAAAATGATTATAAGAAAGTGATATAGAAATCTATACCCCTTTATTATTCTATGACAGGAAAAAAAAAATTGAATATGACCCATAATTTCACCAAGAAACAATCTTACATCATCAGGAGATGTTGAAACATATAAATAATGACACTATGTGCATTACACGTGTATTGTGTATTGTGTATTGTGTATAGTACATGTACATGCAAGACTCATGCATCCAATGAAGGCGAGGCCTTCTATGTTTGGAAATTTGAAGAGAAGGGAAGTGAAGAAACTTGAAAGTGGAAAGAAGAAACCCTAATCCAAGCGGGCGAGTGAGAAATCTTCGAACTTTGATTTTTTTTTCTTTGAATCTGAAAATCTCTGCATTTATGATAGTAGTTTTGAGTTTACATGGGTTTTCAATCCAATTTTATTGTTCCTATAAGATCCATAACATATGAAAATAGTATGAAGTAAAGATCAATGGAATTGAATATTAGTTTCTGTTTTAGAAGATAATCAAATGCAGATAGAGAGAATACATCAGTGTGTGGTACTTTAGTAGCATGTCTTACAAATAATAGAACAAATATATACCCAAAGGAAACAATGAGTGACAGATAGAGAAGATGAAAATCTTAAATTTAGAAAAAGATAATAGTATAAAGAATATCCATTAAAGAGAGGAAGAGTACCTAAAAGTAAGATTTGAATGATGTGAAAAACTGAAAATACTCTTGTAAGAACAAAAATCAAAGCTTGAAGGGAAGTAATTGTTGATGGATTGTGTAGAGCTAATTATATAAAATGTAGTTAAAATAGAATTTTAGTTTGATTGGGAGAGTTTTAACGTGGTCTTTGTAATTTGCGTATATCTCAAGGAAGATTTTTTAGGATAGAATCTAAATCATGTTATCCTTTTTTTAAAAAAATAAAGGAAAAAATAAGGTTTTTATTTGGATAAAAATTAAAAAAAAAAGGAAGATGTATACAAAAGAAATAGACGTCAAAAAGGAATACAAAGAAGGAAAAAAAAAAAAAGGAATGTAAAAAAAAAGAATATTTTAAAAACAAAGGAAAAAAAAAGGTTTTTATTTGGATAATTGTTTTTTAAAAAACAATGAAGAGGTAAAAAAAGACGTCAAAAGGGAATAAAAAGAAGGAAAAAAAAAAAGGAATGTAACAAAAAAAATATTTTATTTGGATAATTTTTTTTTAAAAAAAGTAGTATTTAAAACATTTGGACTATCCTCACTTTTAGATAAAAAATAAAAGGACGTGTAACATTTTTTTTTTTTTGGATACAAATTTAAACAAAAAGGTTTTAAAAAAATAATAATGTGCTATTTAAAAAAATTTGGACTCAATCCTCTCTTTTAGATAAAAAAAAAGAAAAGAAAAGGATGTGTAACATTTGTTTTTTGGATAAAAATTAAAAAAAAAAGTTTTAAAAGAAGAAGGAAAAAAAAAGGAATTATGTACGAAAATATTCTTAAAAGTAATATAAGGAATGTAAAAAAGAAAAAAGAAAAAATGAAGAGGTATAGAAAAGAAAAAGATGTCAAAAAGGAATAAAAAGAAGGAAAAAAAAAGAATATAAAAAGAATATTTTAAAAATAAAGGAAAAAAAGGGTTTTTATTTGGATAAAATTTTAAAAAGGAAAGGATGTGCGATGTATTTCTTTTTTTTGGATAAAAAATAAAAAAAAAGGTTTAAAAAACAAGTAGTATTTAAAAGAGTGTGGACTCTATCCTCTCTTTTAGATAAAAAGAAAATATTGTGTAACGTTTTTTTTTTGGATAAAAATTTAAAAAAAAAGGGAAAAAAATTAATAATATACTATTTAAAAAAATTTAGACTCTATCCTCTCTTTTAGATAAAAAAAAAGAAAAGAAAAGAAAAGGATGTGCAACGTTTTTTTTTTTTTTAATATAAGTTTAAAAAAAATAAGGAAAAAAAAAAGAATTATGTACGAAAATATTCTTAAAAGTAGTATTTGTTTTTAATAGTTATATATATATATATTAAAATATCCTAACTTAATGACTTATTTCGAATTATATGCTTAATACTTGTAGTCACCCAATATTATATATGCGTACATATGTATATCTGTAATATAAAATTTATATATTTATATATGCACACAAATGGAATCGGATCGAATCCTTATTGAATCGAAGCAACCTATATCCGAATTTGATCCGATTAAAGCCGGATCGAATCAGATCATATCTTATCGGATAGGAAATCCCTTACTAAATTCACTTCTTTCGGATTAGATTTGGATCGAACTTGGATCATGACCAATCTATTGACAGCCCTAACAAAAACTAACGGGCCATGTCGGTCTGACAAGACCCATTGTACACCCCTAGCTTTTTAATTTAAATCCAAGGTGATGCAGTCTTCTGTAAAAGTTATAACTTTATGTTTGTGTTTCTGTTTTGGACGATATTTGGTTAGTTGAAAATATCTCTTCAAGTCTTAGGTTAGCTATTTATATTATTTTATTAAAATTTCAATGTTTTGGTTTTTAAAATATAATTGAAAATTTGATTGCAAGAAAGTGATGAATTTTAAGAGTATTTTTGTCATTGGGTTTCTATTCTAGAAGTCATGTGAGTTTTGAGTGATCATGTGAGATTATTTTATTTTAATGGTTTAGATTAAATTGTATAGAGGGTTAAAATTAGTTGCTTGGATCTTAAGTTTTAGAGTTTGTTTTTTTATAAATAGATGTTATGAGAAATTGTAAATAGAATTTTATGAAAGATTGAGAATTTTTTTCTTATTCCTATTGTTTTAAGATCTTACCCTTTAACCCTAACAATTCTAGAAGGTTGTGTGCTCTGTATCGAATTCATTAACTCTTTTATTCTTCACCCTCCATCACAGGGCAAGATTATCCAGGTTTTTGTTCTTTTTCTCACTATAACATGGCTATAAATCCTCTTCAATGAGATAGTTACAACCACCCTTATAACACCAATTAGAGGATGGCATGTAGACAAGATACCTCCATGAATAAATCACCGATACCTTGTTTCAGTGTTACCCCAATGGTATCCTATGTGGCTTCCCCTAAATGGTGCTGCAAGGAGTGTTGTAGCCATCCAGCTATAGAGGTGAGTGTCCCTCTAACATTGGGCTAACACAATCCCATGTAAGCGACCGGTTCTGGCCAACCAATTCAACTTCCTAATTAGGTTTTAAAACACAATCGTTAATTGTATTTGATGATGAGAGTGAGATCTATATTCGATCTAGCCCAGATCTAACTAAGTGAGGGAGAGGTCCAGACCAGATCTGATCAAGAGAATACATCAAAGCTTTCATCTAGTTTTAGACATCATCAGTTCTTATATAGAATGTTCCGTTGTGATCGGACGGTGTATATTCACGAATCACAACGAATCTTGATCAGAGGCTTCATTGTATCCTGAAGTCATTTTCTCACTAACCCTTAGTGCATTTGAAATCTTGAGGGGAGAAATTTGTCTAAAAGAAAGCGAGTTGATTATGCCTTGAAGCTTGTTGATCAACAATACTGATTGTTTTTAACCCTTCATACTCCTAATCCTTCAATCTATAATCGAAAAGGTTGTTGATCAATGGTGTAAATTATTTTTAACCCATCATACTCTTGATCCTTTAATCTAAAATCGAAATAAAGTGGGAAATAAGATTTGGATTAACCTTAATCCGATAATCATTAACACTAATTAGGAAACTTATCAATGAGAGGCGAACCAAAGAAAGGACTTATCAAAAAAAAAACCAAAGAAAGGAATTATGGTCAACATTTTACCGTTTTAGGTATAACTGACGTGACGGACAACTCAGGAAGTAGGTCCCATTTAATAATCCCCATGGAAGGACCCCACCAACCGATGACCTTTTCTAACCTAGTAACAAAGAGTCGTGTTCGAGCGAAGCCGGTTCCGCTACAATAGTAGCAGAACTCTGACGTGGCATTAAGAGAGCCATAGGATTTTAATCTCATTTGGATTCTCATAATCCTTCAACGAACTCAAATAGGCGGTTGTCTTTAAGGGTTGCAAGAATCAAAGAGTTGATTCCTATTTTACCCCTTAAAGCAATCCTTGTAAGTCTTGTGTTGGGTTGCGTGAATAAATAATTTAATTCTAAATTTGCCCTATTGACAATTCTTTCTACAAGCAAACCGAAAAGGAGAACGTTTTGTCTTTGTTTAAGTTTTTTTTCTTTGTTCTTTCAACACAAGCAAGTTCGTGAAGACAAAGAGTTGATTTTTTTTAATCGATTTTCCAGAAATGTTTTGAACGAGAGCTGGTCTTTGTCAATCTGTTTACAGGTATGATTATATATATAATTTTTTTTCTCTTTTGGACTTTCTTAATGGAGAATATATTTTAATTATTTTTAGTTTTGCTGGATTTGAAAAATAAT
>JAUPMG010138028.1:0-11328 GCA_031762675.1 Pachysandra terminalis
ATTTATTAAATGGGTGGATTTGGTTTGAGCACCAACATGTTAATACTGTCATCTAACACTTGAACTTTCTTGATTCCATTCCTTTCCACATTTAAATGAGACCTGTAAACACACTTGTGAGAAGGTGCGAGATGGTGCAAGTTGAAAGAATAAAAAGTGATGGGGGAAGACCCTAAAAAAGCTAAATGGAGGGAGTCAGTTAGAAATGATTTGAGGGTATATATGCTTTTACTGAGGATATGGTTATCAACATGATGGATTATAGTAGCATGATAGTTTATTTTTATATATTGTTGTGTTTCAGTTCTGTATATTTTTACCTATTTATAGGTTTCAATTTTCTTATGAGCTGATTATGGGTAACTGAATAAATGGCAGGTTGTTGTAACTATTTGGTACCGTGCACCTGAACTGCTCCTTGGGGCCAAACACTACACAAGTGCTGTTGGTAGTTTATGAATCTTAGCTTTTCAATTTTTTTTTATTTATTATTTGAACCGAATTAGATTTTTTTTTTTTTGAGAAAAAATGCTTTTCTGAAATTGCAATAGATATGTGGGCTGTTGGATGCATTTTTGCTGAGCTATTAACTTTGAAGCCACTATTTCAAGGGGTGGAAGTAAAAGCCATACCAAACCCTTTTCAGGTACTGGCATAGTTTCTGATGCAACTTTGTCTATACAGTCCTGCTTCATATGTTATTTGCAAATTCATTTTCAAGATCTAGCTTTTATTCCATAATACTTGTAAACTTTCAACATTTTCTTGGTATGTATTCTAATACTAGATTGCCTCTCATGCAGCTAGATCAACTTGACAAAATATTCAAAGTTTTAGGTAAGAAGGCACTGTCTGTCAGGTTTCTTCCTCTTTGATTTGTTACAGAACTGTCATCTTCTATGTCTACCTTAGGCCATCCAACACAAGAAAAGTGGCCGACACTTGTGGATCTTCCACATTGGCAATCAGATCAACAGCATATCAAAGGGCATAAATAGTAAGTCATGCCTTTTTTTTTCATTTCATAAGGTATATATTATCGTATCATTTTCTGCATATCTAAAATGAAGTCTTTAACTAAATAAACGTTTTTACCCTATGCCGTATTGTACCAACAGTGACAATCCTGCTCTTCATAGTGTTGTTCATCTCTCTCAGAAGAATCCGGCATATGACCTCCTCTCAAAGATGCTTGAGTATGTTATTTCTTCTAATTCAGAGTACTTTATATTTCCCTATGTGGAATTACGGTAATTGCAGTCATGAAAATTTATCGGTTTCTGTATACCGTCCATATGTACTCTATGAATCATCAACTAAGGCATATCTAGACAAAATGCCTTGGTTGTATATCTTTGTCCTAGATTTCATCCAACTCTAGCTGACGTAATAGAAAGGGAAGCATCTTCAATGGCAAAGGCCAAAGGAAATGGTTTGGTTTTAACATTTTCATTGTTCAGGAGTTTGCTGAATAACATTATATTTCACTTTTATTTTCTTTGACAATATAGTCAGGATTTGTGGGATGACAACCAATTCAGTTTGTGGGAGTTCAGCTGTTGTGGAACAGTTCAGCAGGCCTAAGTTCAATTAATTGTATGTTTATGCCTGTATTTGTTAGTTAGGCCATAACCATGAATTCTCCAACAAACCCAATTATTTGTATCAGATTTTATTATTATTTGACTGGGAAAGCAGTTAGATATAGGATCATCTAGAAAATTTGTATTAAAATTTTAATAGGATAGTAATTCATATTTTAAATGTGATTTTGGATGTATTTTAATGTTTTTAGGTCTCTTCAAGTATATGTATTAGATTATGACTTTTTTTTATATAATTAGGGTTTAAGAATAAGTCTATACAAATGATATATTATTTGATATAAAGGAAGATGATTAAAATTGAATAGAGTTTTGCGCATTATGTGTTTTATGGTGTGATTCCTCGTATTTCTCTGGTATTGGTAAGATTCTTTTACCAACCCTTGCTTCATATTGGTGAGATTCCAATCTATTCAAGGTCTTGGCAGTGAGATTCTGTCAGATTATCTTTCTTCCCTTTTATTCTCTTATGTTTATTTTATTTTAAGAGCTTCCTGCTGTCCTGCATCGATTTTGGTATCAGAGCAAGTTTACATCTTTGGATTGCGGTGTTCGTGTGTTCGTGATTGAAAGATCAAAGTGGTAGTGAAGAAAATCTGATTTCTGAAGAAGTTGTTCAAGCTGATTAATTTGGATACAAGAACAATTTTGGTATCACCTCCATTGGAGATGAATCCTAATAATAGTCCGCTTCTACAACAAATATATTCTCAATTAGCCACCTTGTCTACTCAACTTGCTATCCTGACTCAAAGAGTGGCTAATTTAGAAGCGAAACAAATGACAATGAAGACGACACAAGAAGTTAAGATTGAAGATTCAAAACCAATGGACGTTTCTAATGAGCAGAAAATTCCAGTTGAAGTTCAACCCTTAAAGATCAATTCAATTGAGCATCAAGGCGAGCCCATATTGATGACTATTGTTCCTATAGATGAAGATCTGGTATATTACGACTTTATTGGAATTGATAAAATCAATGCAATTTATTGAGCTAAAGATGGGATGAAGATTATACGTACGTTATTTTTAACTTACTAGCTCTTTTCCTTCCAACAAAAGACGATCTCCCTCTCTCTCTCTCTCTCTCTCTCTCTCTCTCTCTCTCTCTCTCTCTCTCTCTCTCTCAAATCTAAAAAAATCCTTTTTTCTCTCTAATCTATCCTTTTTATAAGAGAGATTAAAAGGTAATTTAGTAACCATTTCTTTTAGATGTGTAACATTTGTCACATGAAGTTGGTTTAGGTAACTTCCAACTCTTTCATGTGACAAGTGCATATTCAAATGTGGGAGAGATTTTTTACACGTCAAATAAAGGTTGGTTATTTGGTTGATTAAATCGAATGACTTTGATTCTCTTTGAAGATTTTGGGTTTCAACACAACTATTGCTTTGTATTGGTGAGATTCCAATCTGTTCAAAGTCTTGGCAGTGTGATTCTGTCAGATTATCCTTCTTCTTCCCTTTTATTCTTTTATATTTATTTTATTTTAAGAGCTTCTTGCTGTAGGCCTGTAAACGGACCGGATTCGAAGTGGATTTTGCTGAATCCGAATTCGTTTTGTTAAGAAATCTACTAGATCAGAATTTGAATCTGAATCCAACGGATCTTCATAAATTATATTCAAATCCGAATTTGATTATGATCTGAAATCCAAATCCAAAGTCTGATTTGATTCGAATATCACAAAATCTAAGTCTAGAAGAGAAGAGTGCTTGAAACTAGGGGTGGCATTGGGCCGGGTGACTGTCCGGCCTGATCAGCCCGGCTCTATGTTTGGACGGGCTTGGGCAAGGGTTAGTAGCCCGTCGGGTTGGGCCGGGCTGAAATATAGGGCCCCATCAGTTTTTCGGGCCGGGCTCGAGTTTATATTAAATTAGCCCTGCCCAATATTACTTAGTAATATATAATTTTTATTTAAGTTCATCATCATCTTGTGATTGTAGCTTAGTGGTGAAAAGTTCACATTTTGTTGGAGATCTGGGTTTGAATCCTAGCAGCAACAAAATAGTAGTATTTATGACCTATTTAGGCAAACATGGGCGAGCTCGGGCTTGACAAATTATACCATGGGCGGGCTTGGGCAAACAGTTTTAAGCCCGAAGCTCGAGCCAACAAATTGCTCTTATATGCAAGGTTTTAAATGTTGGTGTTGCTAGCCATGTCTCCGAGTTTGGCCAGCAACATTTTGGCGACATGTCGCCAACATGGGGGAAATTTCCCCCAGATTAAAGAAAAAGTGGGGAAATGCCCCCTCCCCCAAATACATTTTTTTTTATTAAATCTTAGTTTATGCATAAATAATAACTAAATACACTAAAGCACATCAGAGTATGTTGAAAAGAACACATAGAACATAAAGAACCTTTAACTTGACAATTCGTATGCATTGCATGCTGTAAATTGTAAAGTAAACGTTTAACATTCATTCAACAAAACATAACATAAAAAACATGACATAATATAAATGACCCTAAAAGTAACAAAATGTTATAAATTTATCATATAGATGTTCCAATATCCACAAGTCACAAATACAATAATGGGGAAGAATAGATGTGGGGAAATGTCGATGGAAATGATCGACATTTCCCCCAAAATCCCCCTTTTATTCACGATTTTCGCGTGTCGCTCGACATGTGCAAAATTTCCTTTTAAGTGGTGATATGTCGGCGACATCAAGGAAAATCAACATTGAGCGATTTCTCTTGATGTCTCATATCGCCAATGCTAAAAATGGTGACATGTCGGCGACATATCACAAAATGTTGCCGACATTTAAAACCATGCTTATATGTAGATTATGGTCTGGCCCGAGCCCGGCCCGTTGCCACCCCTACTTTAAACTAGGGTTTTTTTTTTTAATATTTTTTATAAGGTAATGTTAATATGTATTACAAGTAATGATACCATGTAGCTATAATGTATAAAAGTAATGTATGTGATTGAATGGATATGTTGTTATGTGAGACACTATTCATATATAATGATAGTATGTGACACTATACAAAAAAGAATACATGAGTTTTAATTATATAATTGGATTTCGGATCGAATATATCTTACCGATCCGCTATAATCGGATCGGATTCAGATCAGATTCGGGTCATGATCCGAACCATTGACAGGTCTAGTCCTGCATCAGTTGCTGAATAAATTTGTCTTTAACTTTATTATCTTTAACAAAATAGTCCGGATTTAGAGAATGACAACCAGTTATGGTATCATAGAATCCCTAGCATCTGTAATAGTCTGAAGCCTTTTAGATGGAAAAAATGATTTTGGTAATTTTTGTCTTGCATTTATATTTGTAAGTTAAGCATGGGGATGGCAACGAGGCTGGTTTATAAACCAAAATAGTATATTTTGTTCATGAGATATATTAAATATATATTTTATGTAGATAATTATACTTTATACATAATATCTATTGAAAATGTGAACCTCGCCCTACTTCACCCTGTCTTGCTTCCCGAGTAGTAACGAGTTTGGAGCAGCCGAGCAGGGTTGAGCCTGATTGTTGCATCCCTAGTTAAGAATCTTTTGAACATTGAACATTCTCTTTCTGTGTGTGTGTGTGTACTCTCTCTCTCTCTCTCTCTCTCTCTCTCTCTCTCTCATTCTCATTATACCTTATCCTTGCACTTTCAAAGCTATATGCTTCTGGCTTGGTTAGTGTAAAAATACATTGTGGTTGAAAATAAACTTGAAATTCTTTTTGAAATTGGAAATTCAATGTGTGGTTAGTTCTATTGTGATGAAGATTGATAAAGATGTGCATTTTGTCTTCCATTGCAAAGGGGCCTTTTGTGAGCATGCAGTACTTGGTTGATAGGTTGTAATATAAAAAAAAATCGTAACTTATAAAAGGGCTGTTTGTGTGTCGAAATTTTTTCCAATATGGAAGTCTTAAGTTGGATTTTGTTTTTTTCTTTATCAGTGTCATGGGCATGTTTATTCTTTAATTTTTAAAGAGATTCGAGGTTTTCCGACCCGGTTTTGTATATTTTCTCTCTGTCATACGCATGTTTATTCTTTAGTTTTGTTCAAAATTAATACTGCAGATATTCTCCAAAGAAGAAGGAAATCTTTAGCTTTATCCCTGCATATCTGCTTTATGTGCACGAGTCAGTGTGAGTCCATGATCACCTCCTTACACATTCTGTTGTAGGCTTGTAGCCTCACAGATTTGGTCCTTTTTGGGCATGATAGGTCTGTCATGGAGCTTCTTGAGGAGTGGAGGATTTAGGGTTTGGGTGTCGAGGAAGGATGATGTACCGGTACTTGTTCTTTGCCATTCTTTGGGGGATTTGGCGGGAGAGAAAAATGAGGATTTTTGAGGTTGCACATGCTTGCTGGTTGATGCTCATTGATTCTATTATGATTCTGGTTGCCTTATGGTTGTGTATTTTACTAGAGTTCAACGACATATTGATAGCTGACTTGATAAGAGACTTGTCGACAATAGCTGTCTCCTCTCCCATGGTGGAGAGGGGAGGTAATAGGCTTGGCATCCTCCGCCGGATGGGAATATCAAACTCAACGTTGATGGGTGGTCTCTTGGTAACCCTGGCCGGTCGGGGATTGGTGGTATCTTTAGGGATTCGTCAGGCAGTGTAATCCATGCCTTTCTCCGGGTCATTAAGGGAAGGCAATGCAATTAGAGCATAGATTTGTGCAATAATGATGGGGCTTAGGGAGGCGTTATCATTGGGGTTAACATCACTTGAGGTGGAGGGTGATTCATCTACCGTTATCTCCTGGTTGACTGAGAGACAAATGGGTTTATGGAGGTTGTCTCAATTTTTTTTTGATGAATAACCAGCAAGATATTAAAATGGGAATGAAAACAGCAGTACAAAATAAAAGGCCAGGCTCTCAAGATGAGCACCAAAACCAAAGCCAAGTACAAAATGGAGGTTGTCTCATTTTGTTCAATTGGCTAGAGATATTGCTAGTGGTTGAACATCTCATTCTCACATGTTGATAGAATGGGCTAACAAATAAGCTAGCCAAGGATGTTGTTCGGAGGGCAAATGTCTTAGGGGGGCATGCCATTTAAGGAGATGTTTTATGATGAGCGAGATCTCTTTGTGTTTGTAGTTGGATGTGCTTTTTTTGTATTTTGTTACTGTATTATTTTTATTTGCTTTCTTCATCCTCCATTTTTAAGGAGTTTGTACATCTTTTCCTCTTATTAATATAATTCATTATTTATAAAAAAAATTAGCATTTTTATTCTTATATTTCTTGAAAACCTTTTCTGTTTTTCTTGTTTAGATGTCTCCTTTTTCTTGACATATTAATACGTAAACATACTAAAGCATGACAAAGGTGGCAGTAGTGATGTGCTGGTGCTATTTTCGTCAGAGGTGGTCACAAGGTTTAGAGCATTGGTATCATATTGGTTATCATCCTTTTCCAAAACCGGTATGAGTTGTTACATATCGGGTATCGGTCGCTACCATTAGAAAATAAAGGCAATTTGACAAGTATCGGCCGATACCTTTACAATAGGTTCATACTTTAAACCTTGTGTGGTTATGTTGTGGTGCCACCACTAGCGATGATGTGATGGTGGTATCATTGTTGGAGGTGATAATCATGTAATTATTGGTGCCAATGGTGGTGTCTTTGCCAAAGTTGGTGTTAGTAGTCGCAGTAATGATGTGCCGATGTGGTGACGGGGGTGATTTGTTGGTGACGGCGGTGATTTGGTGGTAGTACCATTGTGAGAAGTCACTTACATATTGTAGGTGGTGATAGTGGTGGTTCCATTGTTGTTGGAAGTGGTGGTGTTGCCATCACTAGAAGTTATGGTGGTGTTTCTGCCAGAAATGGTAGTGGTTGTGTCGCTAAGTTGGTGGTGGTCGTTTCATTACCACTCACCAAATATGTTGATGGTAAGAGTGGCGACAAAGGCAATGGCACCGATGGTGGTAGTTCTATCATCGTTGTTGTTGTTGGTGGTGCTGTCACTGAACCTTGAACCATGAACCTTGAACCTTGAACCCTAAACCCTGAACCCTGAGTGCTGTTGTCACAATTGTTGGAGGTGGTGTTAACAATGTGATGTTGATACTATTGTCAAAGGTGATGTTCAAGTCATAGGGATGGTGATAATGTTGGTGCCACTATCAGGCATCAGTGGTGGTGTTGATGTCACTAAAGGTAGTATTTTCACATCTTGGTGACAGCTTTGATAAAACAAAATGAAAATAAAGAACTTGAATTTTGCTGACCGACTCAAATTTGGATTTTCTGAAAGATGACATGAAAATTTGAAAGGTGAATTTTTTTTCAAAAAATTATCTTATTTTTGGAAACTGAAGTAAAGATGGATGTAATTATACATCAAAGCAAACACTCCAAAAATCTATTGTACACTGAAAATGTTTTCCAGCTCTTATTTTACATCGAAACAAACAAGTTTTATTGCATGAGATGATAGTTAGAGACAGGCATATATTGTTCAGTGGCTCAAAACAGGGTATAAAATATATTTTTCATTCAAGGAGGTTGCACTTTGATTGCATATTAGTGCTTTGAATGCAGCTCCTTTTCAAATACATGGACTTGAAGTTTTCAAAACACGAACTGCCCTTTTGAATCCGTGGATTTGGTTCAAAGTGAAAAAGCATCTCATGTATCTCAAATCTCCCTATTGTCTTGCTTTAATGCTCATAACATGCATGCGTTAGTTTCTGACTAAAATAAATGCTTGTATCTTATGTTTTTGTGGTTGAACATGATGTTTAAGATTATAAGATATTTCATAGGAGAGGTGGTAGCTTTGTGAGAGAGATTGGAATGGCTTGAGAATCGAAATTGACATCCTTTTTTAGTAATTTGTACGAGAGAAAGAGAGATTTTCATTTGTACAAGTAATAAATAGCTTCGTACAAAGAAGGAAAATCCACATTTTTAGGTTAGAAATTGATGCCCTTAAATTAGGAAGTTGCTGATATTGCAGGAATTTGCATTCGAGTTACGAAAGCATGACTTGAGTTCTGATTCACTTGTATAGAGTAGGTTACTGAAGTCTTTCACATACCACCCAGCATCCTCTTCTCAGCTTTACTTGTCCTATAAATATGTTACTTTTTTGTTGTCCACTCTATAAATAATATTCATTTTATAAGTCATATATTCTATTACCATAACAAATGTATGGATTGATATTGCAAGTGGGGGTCCCCATGTATACAATGGGTTAGTCGTGTAAAGCTGTAGAATAAAATCCTCATTACATCCGTCTAGATCTAATTCTATGATACCCACCAAAAATAAAAAAGAAAGAAAGAAAGAAAGAAAGAAAGAAAGAAAGAAAGAAAGAAGAATGCTAAACTCATGAAATGGTTGCTTGATGTACCTTGTGCCATAAATTAGAACTAACATCTTGTATCTACTCTTAATGGAGTCACATTTGGTTCTTTATGGTTTAGTGTCATCAATCAAATCATGTTTGGGGAGGGAGGAGTGATTTGCAGGTCCTCCCTCCATTGCTATGTTGGGTGATGAGTTTGCTCCATGGTTATGATGAGCGATCAGCTAGTTTTTTGAGCCTTCTGCTCTTTCCTTTTTATCTCGTTATTTTTGTATTTTGTGTTTTTCTGGTCTTATGTGCTCATCTTGAGAACTTCGGCCTTTACTATCTTCTGTGTTTTTATTCTCCCATATATATATATATATCATGGTTATTCATCATAAAAATCAATATCATGTCATCTGATACTGATTGCTATGGACCTCCTTGCCTTGCATTATTAATTCTGAAAGTTTAATTACATTTGTTTCTTTATAGTTTAAGGATGGAAATGATTGCTTGATGGACCACCTTGCCTGTCAGATCTAATTCTATGAGCACCCTTTACAATTTTAGTTTTGAATTTAGTTTGTTGTCATCAATCAATATCATCTGAAAATAGTACAAGCTAAGAATACCTCTTCTGAATATGTTTTTCATCCAACCCTTGCGAATTGTGAAGTGTGGTTAACTTAATGAAATCAATATATTTGCACAGAGTTCAATTGTTTCTTAATGCCCACCATATTTTCATTCTAAGATCTGTATCACATTCTCTATGATTTACAGACATGGGCATGAGTGTTGAGTTGCAACAAGGGTAGAGAGTGTTGGACACGGAAACTCCCTGAAATATATTTACATGCATACTACACACACACATGCGCGCACACACACACACACACACACATATATATATATATATGTAATTATATATGTTTATTGTGTATTAAGTGAATACCCTGCCTTTGGATATATGTATATAATAATTATTTAGTATGTCAAACAAAAAATTGCATTCTTTAGCAATTAAAGACAGACGTGTGTAAGTGTTCAATCTCGTGTCAACATGACGTGTGTAAGTGTTCAATCTCGTGTCAACATGGTATCATGCTGATAAATGCCTTACACGCTGAACATCTACAAGGAGAAGTATCCTATGTATTATAGCTTTTTCTAAATCAACAAAGACAATATAGAAATTCTTTCACTTTCTCCACCGGAGGCATTGGTGCAAAATTGCTTGATCTGACATTTCAAAATAACTGTGTTTGTCTTATAAGATTATTTAATGACCTGCCTTATAAATCTCACTTCTCAAAATATGTGAATATCTTACCTCTTATATTTTTGATTATTCTTATTTTCAAAGTGTTAGTTTTATTTGTTGTGAATTTGAATTCATAAAGTAGAATATCAATAAGTCTGTTAATATGTTGGGTGATAGATTGGGTTTCATGCAAACTTTGGTTGTTTGAGGAAATTCTAAATAACGTGCAAAACCATGGTATCTATATATTGATAGATAACATAATCTTTAATTGGTAACAAGGGGACGAAAACAGCAAGCTAATGACATGTGATTAACAGCCTTGAGAGAGGCCCAGCAACCCACACCCAACAAACAACCACACTTGACTAGACTACATTGGCAATAATCAATTACAGAGTTTGTAGCAATTAAAAATACAGCAATGATGATTGACCGCAGAACATGGTCATAGCCTCTGCTACGATATAGTTTCACTCACCAAGTGGATCTGAGCACATGAATGATCACATTGCTTGTTTTCTTGTCATTGCATACTGTCTAATTAATAACATGTTTGCTTTGGTCATTATATGATTATAATTACATGATTTATTACTGATAAATTATCTGTTTTATGTCTTTCATGATCTGGCATTGAGAAGCTAATTAGTTTATCTACTTTGATTGAATCATTGAATTTATATGTTTTTTTTCTTATGTCTTCGTTTCTAGATATGATCCTCGGAAGCGTTTAACAGCAGCCCAAGCTCTAGAGCATGAGTAAGACTTCTCTCATAATTATTTATGGTTTAGTTTCTGACATGCATGGTTTTCAAAATGCCTTGGCAAGCCTTGGTGTTGGACTTGGCTGATCGCCTAGGCGTTTGCCCAGGTGCCTAGGTGCCAGTGAACTTGGTTTTCCTATTAAATTGAACTAGCAGCCAGCCCGTGCGATGCACTAGCACAAAATGTCAATTGAAAAAATAAAATAGAACAAAAAAAAAATGTTAGGATCAGGATCTCCATACTTTTGTTATACACTTTTATGATAGAATTGCTCTTATACACATATATTTGATAGAATTAATAAATGTTTCGGCTTTGTTATAGATGCTACTAATCAATATCTGAGAATGAACATTTGATTTTACCTATTTGCCCAATA
>JAUPMG010138039.1:0-24983 GCA_031762675.1 Pachysandra terminalis
TCTAGCTAAAAATTTTGTTCAGTAGAGTATTGATGTTGTTGATGATGGATACTCTTCTTTAGAGTATTGATCATTCTTAATGAAAAGAAAAGAACAACAACAATCCAGATAGAACGAGATCTAATTAGCTAAAACTGTTAATGAGTAGAAATTGATGTCGTTGATGATGATGTAGATACTCTCTTCTCTAGGGTATTGATGTTGTTGAAGCTGAGAATGTGGAGCTCATAATGAGTTTGGAAATTTGAGAGAAAACAGGAACAACCAAAATGACGCGGAAAAACAATAATGCAAATGCCGTTAGTTTTTTTTTAAATAACACATGGGTACTATTATAACTAAGTACCTTTGCTAATTTGACTTGAGTACCATTGTGGTATCCACTTGGCAGCAATCCAACGATGTTGTATGAATTGCTGCAAGTATTAAGCTGTAGAGGATGCGAGCCTTATTTACGCGGGGGCTGCTAGTGCAGTAGATGCTACTGGATAGGGAAGGCAAGTAGAGGTAAAAAGAGGCTTATCAGGAGAATTGTCGAATTTGTTAAAGAAGAAGAAGAGCAATGGCAGCCATTGCAGCATTTCCCTCTCTGTACTCTGTTGGTAGAAGCAATTCTCTTGAACTCTTTACTCCGTCGTTGTCGTCTTCTTATTCTCGCTTTATTCCTTCGCTGAGATTTCTTGGCCTTCGAAGCATCAGCGTTGCCTGCCCTTCTCCGTATGTGTTAAAGGAAAAGAAGCGGAAAGGAACGGGAAGGATTGGGTCAGTCGCAGAGGAAACCCTAATTCCGGAAGAGGAGAAGAACGAAGAAGAAACCCAGGTTGATCAGCCCGTTTCGGTTCCAGTCTCGCCTTCTGATATGCTCGCGATGTTTTTTCTGGTATGCTTACCTTAATCCTCTCTTTTTGTGTTCACCTTAAAATTTTTCCTTATCATTTCCAGATTCTGCCTTCTTGAGAAATTGGATGATTAATTTTGCATTTAACCGCTGTTTAATTGAATGTAATTAATATAAAATTTTGACAACTTCTGATGCACAAACTGAAACAAATTTCCAATATGATGCTAATATGAACAAGGGCTTTAGATTCTGTAAATTAAATTTTTTTTGATTGATATTTATGTTCTTTAGATTGCTTAGTATTTAAGAATTTTTTTAAGAACTCCTTTCATCTTTTTTTTTTCTCCCCAATCTTTCTAAATGTGCAAAGTATCTGTCTGATACCCTTTATTGATAAAATGAGTGAACTCTTACCATATACAATATCTCAATTTTCCAATTCATGGATGATATATTTCATAAGGTATATATGGTTGCATCTGCAGTCAGTTTATTATATACCTGACTATTGGTATTTTTTCTTCAAATATGAAGGCAGAAGGAACAATGGATGAATCAACTATCCCTACAGTAACCAAGGCATTAGAGGTTAGATCATTTCTCCTCTATTTTAATTGTATTTTGAGTTACATATGTGCGTTGTAATGGGTCACCATGTCTTTCATTTCATTGTGATGATGCTATTGTTGCTGGGATTTTTCTCTTAAGATATTCCCATGCTTTTTGTTTCTAAGGTTTTCTTTTCTTATATAAGTTTCCTTCTTCACTTTTTACTATTTTTTCTTCTCTATAGGCAGAGAAGCGGTCTTTTCTTTCTTTCAGTTATTTATTTATTTGGTTCTTTCTTCATTTCCTTTTTTCTTTCTCTCGAAAATGTAGGATGTCCTCTCATCGAATTCATTTTATTTTTAATTATATTAAGGTTTTTTGAGATATGAAAGAATATATAGAATAG
This sequence comes from Pachysandra terminalis, assembly GCA_031762675.1. Classification (NCBI taxonomy): domain Eukaryota; kingdom Viridiplantae; phylum Streptophyta; class Magnoliopsida; order Buxales; family Buxaceae; genus Pachysandra; species Pachysandra terminalis. Next base: position 1,797 of record JAUPMG010138039.1, read on the forward strand.
TATTGTAGCTTTGACGGAAAGGGTGTTTTGTAGAGTTTTCATCTTCTTGCTGCCAAGTTCTTGCTTAATCATTAATTGTGGTGTTAATAAACACTTCATTCATTCATTGGGGTTGGGGGGCATTCTATACAGTTTACACTAAAGAATTTTTCCTGCAACAAAATTTAATCTCTTTACCACAAAGGAAAAAAAAAAGTCAGAAGAGGAGTGAGAGTTTATGCTAATGGTGGAAGAAAATTTTTAAATTTTGATTTTGATGGAAATTTTTATTCTGCACAATGTTTCTTGTAAAAAACCATACAAAAGAAATTCAAGATTAGAGAAATATTGTTGTGAGGAAAGTTTGGTATCCTTCTAAAAGGAAAATTTTGCTAAAATTTCAGGGTAATTTAAAATCATGGGAAAAAATTGGGTTCTCAACGCACCAAGCTATCAAGCCAAGCCAAAGCTCGAAAAGGGGATTGCAAGATCGAACTTAGGCTTATAGGAGCTCATTTAATAAATGGGCATGTACTGGGAAGGGATGCTCGGCCTGGTTTAGGCTTGGCTTAGTTGGATAGCGCATTTATATATATTATTGTGAAATATGTTAATAAATTAATTAGATCTATTAGCTGCATTAATTCATTAAAAGACATTTTTTGGTAATAGTTGAAATTAAAGTAACTGTAAAAAACTTAATGTCAATTATGTTAAAAACTTAATGATGAATTGACTGGTTTTAGTTACTGGACTAGTACTAGGTGAAAACAAGCTGAACTTGATCCAAGCTAATTAATTTAGGCAAGCCAGAGCATGATATTGTCATCCTAGCCTGAGCTCGAGTCGAAGCCTGAGGTCATGAGTCCTAGTCGAGCTGGGTAAAAGCTCATATCTGCTCATCTACATCCCTGGGTTGCAGTGTGCTAAAGATGATCAAAGGTAGTGAAGCAATGAGTGGTCATTGAGTGAGCGCTCATTTCTTCATATTGATGGATGCCTACAATTAGGGCTGTTTGGTAACCACTTCGAGAGAGCTTTATTTAAGCTCAAATTTTATGGCTTATCTCTGGACAATCTTGGACCCTCTGGGATAGGAGGTGTCTTTAGGGATCATCATGGCCACACCCTTCGCATATTCTTTGGTCCTATTAGGGAGGGAGACTCCACAAGAGCGAAGTTACACGCTTTAGTGGTAGGATTGAAGGAAATTAGAAGCCAGGGTTATAGGTGTGTTGAAGTTGAGGAAAATTCTTCTTCGGTCTTTGCATGGATGAGGTCGACGGTGAAGTAGCCATGGAGGTTCACCCATCTTATTCGGCTGGTAAAACATTTGGGGGAAGAGGTGGAGCTAGTTTTCTCACACTTCCCTCGATTGGCAAACGAGGCAGCTGATAGTTTGGCTAGGGAGGGAGTGATGAGGGAGGTCTTCTTTTCTGGTCCCCTAGGAGAGGGGATGGTTTTGTAGGGATGGTGGACTGTCATGCGGTGGTTCTTTCAGCTTTGCATTGCTGGTTATGATGTCTCTGCAGCTGGTCCTCCTATGTACATAGTTTTTTCTGCTTTTTGTTTTGTGTCCGGATCACACTTTGTGATCTTTAATGAATTTCTCTGTGTGATCCAGAAATGAATTGGTCTGTTAATTATCATTTATCAAAAAAATCTCAATGTATCTATGGTATTAAAGTGTTTTTGTGTGTGTGTGTGTGTGTGTGTGTGTGTGTGTGTGTGTGAATCCAATATTCTTCATCATGGAGTGAGCTCATTTTTTCATATTGATTGAGATTTCAATGTATCTATGGGTTAAAGTAGGCAATTAATTATGTTTATTTGTTATGTAGGAAACTGAGGGAATCAGCGATTTAGAAGTTAAAGTCCTTGAAGGTATTGCAAGTGTTGAGGTACGAGCAACCTAACTATTTTTTCTCGTCTTTCAGATGTGAACTAAATGTAGCAAAATGTTTAAATATGATAAAACATTGTAATTGGTTCCAACATCGTAGAATGGTCAATATCTGCTATCATTAACATGACCTACTATTAACCAACTCATTGATCCACACTGTTCAAGCAAGCACCTAATGCATGGGACTAGACCAAATTTCTGACTGACTAATGGATCTTAGAAAAACTCTAGAAGGTTAAAGAAATTGAGGTTGATGGACTGGAAAAGTTCATATAGTTAGTACTTTTAAATATTTAGCTCATTAAGTTTTTTCCTCTGCCCCATCTTAGAGGGGATCACTTCTTGGAAGGTCTGGACAGATGAACCTGGGGATTGAGAACAGCATTCCAGTTATATTATATTTCTTCATGTAATTTTTGATGCATTCTTACACTAAAAACAATTATACCTCTGTGCTTTGTTTAGTTAAGGAAGCAGACAACAGTGCAAGCTACAGGGGTGGCTTCTAGTTTGGTTGAGATCATTCAAGGGTCAGGCTTCAAATTACAAACTTTGAATTTGAGTTTTGAAGATGAAGAGGATAGCACTGTCTAGATTTTGTATTTGAAGTTTGTTCTCGCTGTGCAACTCCTCAGTTGGTGTTAATATCCTTTAGTGAGATGTTAGCATGTTTACTTCTTTCACTTACTGGGGGAAGTGTTCAGTTCGGCTGTTGTATTGGTTCCACTCACACTTCTTCTTGGACTCTGTTTTTAGCAAATACTGTATTGTTTGATTATCTAGTTCCTTCCTTTAAAGTTCCAGAATGTCAGTGTACTGTTTTAGCCAACATGAATGGTTTATCTTCCAATGATTTTATTTGTGCTATTTTATTGAATTGGAAGTGTGATGATAAAATAATACATCATTGTATTTTTTTAAACATAAATTTTAGCATTAAATAAAAGTCCCAGTTTACTGGGTTGAACCCTGGAAAGAGAAATACCTATTGTGAGTTGTGACAGGTATCTCACACATGAAAGCTAATTTCAAACGCCACTTCTCTACATGTAACCAAGTTTTGAGTCTCAAAAGACATTTGCCACGTAACATAAAGCGTTCTAACCTAAAAGTAATGTCTATTTTGTTTAAAACTTGAAACATTAAAAGGATGGACAGCCGTTGATACATATGACATATCCAAATACACGTGTTATTGGAGTTTATATATGCTAAAATACTGTACACATGGCATGGCTAATAAGAGGATCAATTATCAAATGGATGGTTTGGATTGGTGAATCATTCTTCCATGTGACAAAAAAAGCCCTGTCGCAACAGCCGTAAGTTGTTGTGATGACTAATGCCATAGTATAGAAAACATTTCACCTTAAAACAAAAAATGTTTGCTTGGATTCTATGATATATAATGAGATATTGGTTATGCGGAATTTGTGCTGCTTGATCTGCTTTAAGCTGTTGATTGAGATCGAGTTGTGTGTCAATCACTTTCACACTGTTCGGGGTTGGATAAGGTCTTGTCTGGGCACGCGGGGTGTCCTAACCGTTCGCCTAAACCGTCGTGCGATCGTTCGAACGATGTTATGCCTATGCTCGACAAACATAAAAAAAGAAGAGGAGAAGGGGGAGAGCCAATATAGAAGTACACATAATTTTTACGTGGTTCAACAATATGCCTAGTCTACGGGAGTCGCCTTATATGAGGTCTTTTCCACTATTTAGAAGTATAGAGGATACAATGAACATCCCAATCATACGGGAATGAAGAAGGAAATAAGAAAGACAACAGAGAGAGGAAGAAATAAAGAGATGGAAGGAAAGAGATGTTTCCTTCAGATACAAGAAGTCTCGAGCAAATGCATTCTTTCTTCCTCCTTCTATTCCTTCTGATGTTTAGAGATGCTTCAGATTTTCTAATTTTCCTGATCATTTCTTCTTGTACTGAAGTAGTCTTTATATAGAATTGTATTACTTGACATCTAAATAGACTTGGCCTAGAAGTTTTAAATAAGAATGTGATATGTGGATGGTGAGTCACTATGCATATAGCTTATATAAGAAATATTTGATGCAGGTGAGTCACGTGTAGATAGTTTATAAAAATATCAGATGGAAGGTGAGTCACATGTAGATAGCTTATAACAGCTGAGTCGGACTGGGTTGGATCGGGTCGGACCGAATTGGACCAAATTGAATTGGGTTGGGCCGGTTGGGCTGAGTTAGACCGGGTCAAGCCAAGTCGAGTGACCCATTAGACTCATGGTCCATAGATCAAGCACGTGACACGTGGCTGCTTAATTAGGTCACTAGATCATCAATATTAGGTTATTATATTTTACTATAATTATAGAAAATATAGTTTTTATTATATAGAAAATAGATAAAAGGGCTTTTCGATATGGTCCATAAACATTTTTGAAGACTGGCTACGGCCCAAAGCCCATGGTTGTCTTGTAGCCCATTGCTGGACTAAACGAAAAGACCTGAAAGGAAGCCCTAGGACTGAAAACAGAAACAGAAGAAGAATAAAACCGAACTCAGGTACTTCGCTGCCTATATCTCTCTCTCTCTCAAGAAGAAGAGCACCGAACACAGGTCTGCTCCACCTCTCACTCTCTCTCTCTCTCTCTCTCTCTCTCTCTCCTTCTTCTTCTCTCCATCTTCATTCTTTTCTTTTTTCTATTTTTAAGTTTCATGAGTTTCGCCGAAATTGCATGTGACAGGCCGAAAAACCGAAAAGTTTCAGCCAAAACGCCCGAACCGAAACGAAGTTTCAAACCATGATTTAACATACGCTACTTTTGATGGGACTTGATAAACCCTATTTAATGATTGTGATTCATGTCCACAAAAAAATAGAATAGTTATAATCATTCATAAGAGAAATAAAAATAAGAAGCTCAACTTTGTTTAGCTGAAATAACATTACAATTTCCGTTCTTTTTAGTTCTATTATGTGGCATGGGAATTCTTTGGTGTTTGATGGCGTGAGATGTAGAACTATTTCTTCTCTCTCTCTCTCTCTCTCTCTCTCTCTCTCGATATATATATATATATTTCAATATTGGATGGTTTTTAGTTTTATTTTCTGTATGCTTGCTTCTCTCATGTGTTTATTGCCAAACAAAAAAAGGTAGTGAAAGTATTAAAATCTGAAGATCTAATGGTTTGCAAATCTGACAAGTTATATAGTTTGACACTGTAAATCTAAGTGTAACTTAGTGAGCCAAAACTAAACTTTTGATGTATATAAACAGATCTTAAAGGCTGTAAAAGAATGATATCTTGATAATGGAGCAATGTCTACACAGATCAACAAGTATTCAATTATTCAGAATATGGATCTTGATAAGAATATAAAATAATGCCTGAAAGTAATTTGAAAGCTGTAAAAAATGGTGAATGAGCAAGATGCAATCTTAGGACTAATTTCAAACTCTACACTACTTGTATGTTCCAATATCAGAGAAACATAAGGGATAGAAGCATCCAAACATGTATTTCAATAGACTGTAATATGATATTTGGCCTTTGTCAGGAGCATATCAGTAATCAATTCACACAATAAATCAATATGTTTTGAATCAAAGAGAGAAAATGAGCTTAAGGCTGAAATTATATCAAAGATCAAATTATTACCAGAATTTTATAGTAAGAATTATTTTTATGTGGCCTAAAATTAATATTTGAGGAAAGAAGAGAATTATAATAAGATTCAAACAGATTCAGAATAGAGTCATTCTGATTTTTTTAATTTGCAAGCAAATGATAGAATTTTAAAAAAGAAAAGCTTAGACAAAGACTATGAATGAGGTGAAAAAGCTATTGGTTTGGATGAGGCTAAATAATCAGTAAATTTATTTATTTTACTATGCAAAAGAAAAAAGAGAAATTAGAATATTGAATGTCAGAAATTATACTAAAATAGTTTGAAAAACTTTAGGACGTTAACAGGGTAGAAAATGAATGTATATCAAACAGGTGAAAATTGATTCAACAAATTTCTAACATTCACAAATGCACACTAAATTATAATCAAAATCAGAGTGAAAAGAAAAGGGGCGAGATAAAATCAATTCGATGAATGCTTACAGTCAAGGTAAAGAAAAAAAAAATAGTAGTTAGGCTAAATATAAATTAGTATCAATCAAATGAACTGCATATAAATAAACCTGATAAGTCACTTAGTTTCTCATATCATTAATTGAAAATCACAGCGAATGAATTAAAATAAAACAGGGAAAGGATTAAGACTTCCCTATCTAAATGCAATTGAACTAAAGTTTGGGTTCTTTGAAGATTGCTTTAGTGGAATGTGGTGAAGACCTTGAATGACTGAAGATGGGTTTTGTTGTTGCTAAAAATCTTGTTGTATGAAGAGATAAAAGAAAGTTGATCCAGAGGATTGGAAGCTTAGAGAGTAAGAAGAATTCTGTATTTTCCCTTGTCTGTAAAGGAGAGGGCTTAGGATTTATATAGAATAGAGGGAAATCTTCAAATTAGAACTAAAATCTTTTCTTGGGCTTCATTGAAGGGTAGGTGTTGTTAAGATTGATCTTTCTTCCATTTTTGTTTAGAAAAATGGAACGTTAGAAGCTTGATTAATAGATTTTGGGTGGTGACGGATGTAGGGCTTGTTAATGGTGGTGAATTTTGTGGGTTTGTTTTGGAATAGATTTATGGAAGGTTTTGGGGTGGATTTAGGGGGCTGCATAGTTGGCAAGGGTTTAGGGTTTGCAGAATAAAATGAAAAGAAAAAGAAGAAAAAAGGAAAGGGGAAAAAGGGGTTTTCGTTGGGGGGGGGGGGGGGTTGAGAGAAGAAAGGGAGAGAGGGGCACATGGGTGGTGTGGACCCCACTGCCCCTTTCTCTCTTTAATTTAAATCTTTTTTTTTTTAATTTTAAAACAATATTTAAAATTGCCCCACTTTGTCGTTTGTTGTGTAGAACAAGCGACAAAGAAGTAAAAATATGGGAAATTGAAAAAAAAAAGATTTAAATTAAAGAGAGAAAGGGACAGTGGGGATCACACCACTCACATGCATCTCTCTCTCTCTCTCTCTCTCTCTCTCCCCTCAACAAAAACCCCTTTTTCCCCTTTCCTTTTTTCCTCTTCTTCTTCTTTGTGTACAACAGGCGATAAAGAAATAAAAATATGGATTTGTTTTTTAAAAAATATCTAAATTAAAGAGAGAAAGGGGCAGTGGGGACCACACCACCCATGTGCGTCTCTCTCCTTTTCTTATCTCTCTCTCCCCCTTTTTCCCCTTTCCTTTTCTCTTCTTCTTCTTTCCATTTTTTTTTTTTGCAAACCCTAAACCCTTGCCAACCATGCAGCCCCCTAAATCCGCCCTAAAACTTTCCATAAATCTATCCTAAAACAAACCCACAAATTTCGCTACCATTAACAAGCCCTAAATCTGCCATCACACCCAAAATCCATTAATCAAGCTTCTAACGTTCCATTTTTCTGAACAAAAATGGAAGAAAGATCAATCTTAACAACACTCATCCTTCAATGAAGCCCAATAAAATATTTCAGTCCAAATTTGAAGATTTTCCTCTTTTCTATATAAACCCTAAGCCCTCTCCTTTGCAGACACGGAAAAATACAGCATTCTTCTGACTCTCCAAGCTTCTAATCCTCTGCAACAGCTTGCCTTTCTTTGTTCATGCAACAATATTTTTAGTAGCAGCAACACCCATCTTCAGTCGTTCAATGTATTCACCACATTCCACTAAAGCAATCTTCAAAGGACCCAAACTTTGGTTCGATTGCATTCAGACAGGGAAGTCTTAATCCTTTCCCTGTTTATTTTAATTCTTTTGCTGTGATTTTTGATTAATGATATGAGAAACTAAGTGACTTATCAAGTTTATTTATATGCAGTTCATTTGATCCATACTAATTTATATTTAGCCTAACTGCTATTATTTTTTTCTTTACCTTGACTATAAGCATTCATCGAATTGATTTTATCTTGCCCCTTTTCTTTCCACTCTGATTTTGATTATAATTTAGTATGCATTTGTGAATGTTAGAAATTTGCTGAATCTATTTTCACCTGTTTGATGTACATTCATTTTTCTACCCTGTTAATGTCCTAAAGTTTTTCAAACTATGTTATTTTAATTTCTGACATTCAATAATCTGATTTCTCTTTTTTCTCTTGCATAATAAAAAAATTAAATTTACTAATTGTTTAGCCTTATCCAAACCAGTAGCTCTTTTTTTACCTTATTCATAGTCTTTGTCTCAACTTTTCTTTTTTTTTTAAATTCTGTCATTTGCTTGCACATTAAAAAAAAAAAAAAACTGAATTAATGTATAATCCGGATCTGTTTGATTCTTTTTATAATTTTCTTCTTGCCTCAAATATTAGTTTTAGGCGACAAAAAATAATTCTTATTATAAAATTCTGGTAATGTTTTGATCCTTGATATAATTTCAGCCTTATGCTCATTTTCTCTCTTTGATTCAAAATAGATTGTTTTATTGTGTGAATTGATTACTAATCTGCTCTTGATTTTTTTTTTTAACAAAGGCCAAATATCATATTACAGCCTATTGAAATAAATGTTTGCATGCTTCTATCCTTTATGTTTCTTTGATCTTGTAGCATACGAGAAGTGTAGAGTTTAAAATTAGTCCTAAGACATAAGATTGCACCTTGCTCCTTCATCATTTTTTACAGCTTTCAAATTACTTTTAGACATTATCTTATCAAGATCCATACTCTGAATAATTGAATACTTGTTGATTTGTGTAGACATTACTCTATTATCCAGATATCATTCTTGTACAACCTTTAAGATCTGCTTATATACATCAGAAGTTTAGTTTTGGCTCATTATGTTACACTTAGCTTCACAATGTCGAACTATATAACTTGCCAGATTTGCTAACCATTAGATCTTCAGATTTTAATACTTTCAGGTAGCCCTTTTAACAGAGCAAGTTTGGCTGCTTCCAGAGCATTATATTGTAAATTTGTAACGGGGAATCAAAAATTGCTCTGGTAATGGAGCTACCCGGAGAAAATATATTTAATAATTTCTTGGATTCCGTGTTCATTGCTCCATGATAGTAACAGGAAATGCTATTTTCTGTATTAATTCTTTTTATATGTAAGAAAGATACTTAAGAGTGTGTGTTTGTGTGTGTATGTGCGTGCAGTACAGAGGAAAGCAGAGGCATTAAACACTGGTACAATACAACTTCAAGAAGATTACTGCTGTCCCCAATGGGTAGGACTTCATTGACATCATCCTCTCCCGGACCCAACGCCAGACACCGACAGTTGTCCACAAGGGTTATGCTATTTCCCGCCTCTGCCAGTTCTACATGCGCAAGGTGAAATACAGCCAACAGAATTTTCACGACAAGCTCTCTACCATCATTGATGAGTTCCCCAGGTTGGATGACATCCACCCGTTTTACAGAGACCTCCTCCTTGTCCTATACAACAAGGATCTCTACAAACTTGCCCTTGGCCAGATAAACACTGCAAGGAACCTCATTGGCAAGATTGCAAAGGATTGTGTGAAGCTGTTGAAGGATGGTGATTCACTCTATCGATGCAAGTGTCTGAAGGTTGCTGCTCTTGGACGCATGTGTACGGTGGTAAAGTGCATTGGCCCTAGTTTGGCTTACCTAGAACAGATCAGACAACATATGGCTAGGCTACCTTCAATTGATCCAGATACCCGAACTATCTTGATTTGTGTTACCCGAACGTTGGCAAGAACTCGTTTATTAACAAGATCACCAGGGCTGATGTGGATGTCCAGCCGTATGCTTTCACCACGAAGTCTCTCTTTGTCGGTCATACAGATTATAAGTACCTACAGTATCAAGTGATCGACACACCGGGGATTTTGGACTGTCCTTTTGAAGATCGAGACATCATTGAGATGTGCAGAATCACAGCTCTTGCCCATCTAAGGGCTGCAGTTCTATTCTTTTTGGAATTTCGGGATCCTGTGGGTATAGCATTACCCAACAAGCAGCTCTCTTCCACAGCATCAAGTTGTTGTTTATGAACAAGCCACTAGTCATAGTTTGCAACGAAACTGACCTGCAATCGTTGGATGGACTATTGAAGGAAGACATGAAATTGGTCATGGAGATGAAATCTGAAGCATTGAAGACTGATAGGTCAAGGTGGTGAGGCTAGTAACGATGATGGAGTGCTCTTGACTATGAGCGCTTGGACTGAGGAAGGTGTTACAGCTGTGAAGAATGCAGCTTGTGAGAGGTTACCGAATCAGCGTGTGGAAACGAAGATGAAGTCGGAGAAGATCAGTGAATGCTTGAATCGGTTTCACATTGCGGTTCCGAAGCCATGTGACCAGAAGGAAAGGGCACCTTGTATTCCCCCTGCAGTTTTGGAAGCCAAGGTAAAGAAGCAGTGGAAAAGGAGAAGCGGCAGCTTGAAAAGGATCTAGAGAATGAGAATGGCGGGGCAGGTGTTTACTGTGCTGATTTGAGGAAGCACTATATCTTAGGAGATGAAGAATGGAAGGAAGATGTAATGCTGGAGATTCTTGATGGGCACATTGTCTATGATTTTGTTGATCCGGATATTCTACAAAGACTTGAGGAGTTGGAACACAAAGAGGGGGTTCAGCTCGAGCAGGAGAGAGGTGATGATTTCGAGAGGATGGTAAAGAACTGACCCCTGAAGAACAAGAAGCATTGACTGAGATCAGGAAAAAAAAGGGTTTGCTCATTCAACAGCATAGGATCAAGAAGAGTACTGCAGAGAGCTGGCCAACTGTACCAAGGAAATTCGTCAAGGGCAAGGAGTTCACATCGGAGAGAATGGGGAGGCAGCTGTTTGCTCTGGGGATGGACCCCACTTCAGCGATTAATCGGGCACACAGCAGGTCCGTCTCTAGGAGGGATCAGAAGAGGGAAAGGTCTTTGGCTGGCGGGGATGATGGTGGTGGTGGTAATGCAATGGACATGGATGTTGATCATGCAAACAAGAAGCTGCTGGTGGTGTCTCGATCAAGATCAAGGTTACATTCACCTGGTGAAGTTGTTCCAGGAGAGGACTTTAATGTTTCTACTCAAAAGGTCAAAGCTATAAAGCTTGGGAAGAAATCTGTCAAGAAGAGAAACAGGGATGCTCGTCGGGGGAAGCAGATAGGGTCTTACCTACTCTGAAACCAAAGCATTTGTTCTCTGGGAAGCGTTCCATTGGGAAAACCAGTAGACGCTGATATAATGAAGGTACTCTGAAACCAAAGCATTTCTCTGCTTCTAGTTTTGCTGTCATACGTTTGAATTATGTTATTGGAATTGGGTTTAGTCTGTTTTCGTTTCCAGAGATGCATTATGTCCATCTTCTTTATGGGACTTGGCCAATCTGTGTGTGCGTGCATGCATATGCCCGTGCATCAAATGCTGGTTATTTGCATACTGTATACTGTATTCATCATGTGTTTTGAATTTTCTTTTAAGTTTATAATTTTTTCTTTTTCGGAAGAAATGCTTACTATGTAATGCATGGATTGTACTTGCTCTTGATAACTTACATCAAAAACTTTTGTTCTTCTCATTCTCCAGGTTGCAGCTGAAGATCATGCTGAAAGTTTTGGCCGCTATCTTTTTGTTTCGTTCTGTAGAATTTTTGGGAAAGATTTAGTATCTTAACAAGCGCGGTTGGGGCTTGATTAAATATGAACGCAGAGCATGCTGTAGTTGTCCCTAGGCGGCTTTTGTCGATGAGGGAATCTCATTCACTTGATTGAATGATCTCTGTAACTGTATATATGTACAAGTTATCTTTTGAATGTAGAGATGAATTCGGTAGTTAGTTATGCCTGAGGATTTAGTTCTTTTTTTGTTCTTCTAATTTTTTTCCCATATTTCCAATTTTAGATTACATGGGAGGTAGGGAAGCTCCAATTTCCGATCACATTCTGTCAGCACAAACTTTACCTGTGCTAAATCTGATTTTAGGAATCCTCGCTGGACCTGATCCAATCTCAGCAAGATTACTTGTGCATCCACGAGATACACAAAAACCTCAGGACCCTTGAGGATCTATGGCATGACAACCGGTCCCAGATTCCCAGCCATCAATAAGACTAGGTCTCTGAATCTGACCATCCTGCCTCTTATTTGGGTGGATTTGGTTTGACCATATACTGATATAACCATTGATGTTCCTTCTCACATTCCTTTCTGGAACTCAACTCAGAAAGACTAAAAAAGGTTAGTTTACACATCCACCAAGGGAAGAAAGAAAATTTTCTGGTATGAAGGGGAAGTGCTACATCTACTAATTAGAGAAATAGTTGACGAAAACATGGCAACTCTCATACATAATGAGTCACTTACAAATGGCCTTCTCTGTTATCTCCATTTTAAACCGTGCATTAAAAAATTCCTTATACAACGCAGCAGTGCTAGATTTTCCTACTAAAAGACAGTAAAAAACAAGCAAACTTCCACTCCTTAAAGATATCTTCACTGGCCCTTATTATTACTATCACTTTCCCTCATCAATTTCTCAGTGAAGAACTAATCCAATTACAAAATTTATGCTGGAAGAGCTGTTGCTCCATATCAACATCAGTAACGTTAGACACCAATATGGAGGAGTTGCAGGATGATGATAGACATCTTAAAGGAAACACTCTTATTAACTGCTCTCTGCACTGGTCCATTCGTTCCAGTCCTTGTCAACATACTTTTGAGCCCAGACAACTGCCGCACGTGCAGCTTGTGGCCCTCCGGGCAAGCCTTTTTCATTCAGTGTATCAGCCATGTCAATGAAAGGTAGGACCAAGAGTGTTCCTGGACCTCCATATTCGGTGTGCAAGAAAGTATTGAAGATCTGTTGGAAACATGATCACATTACAGCATGTCAATGGTCTATTCATCTATGCCAGAACAAAAACAAAAACTGGGATATAATTGAATAATAAATCGGTTTTCAGTTTCCATAAACCAAAGTTAGGCTTTATAAGGTATTGGCTTTCACGTGAGATGAACAGCACTGTACAATGAACAAATTTTTAACTGTGGGGAAAAGGCGAAAGTCTCGATTATCCTGACACGGGTTAGAGTTTCAGATATGTAATTCAAAAACCTATGAATCACGAATGCAGCAGGATATTTAAAATGCAATGGAAAATTAAATTTATAGGATATATTAGATTGAACAATATTAAATTTTCTGAATTGCCTGTATACATGTATAATGGTTTAATAAGCTTAATAAAATAGACATTAATTCATAATATAAAGATTAAGGAATATACATAGTCTAACACATGTACATCATTTATTCAGTAGTGCATGTGTAACATTTAGGCTATTTTCAACCTTGCGCAGGCTTCATGCAATTGTACCCGTAGGATTTACCTATATACTATTTTCCATTCGAAAAACCTAAAGAAACATAGGAAGAGAATTTCTGATTGTTCGTATCAACTGTATAAACTCAGCTTTTAAAAAACTGTTGATGGCCAATTGTGAAAAAGGAAAAGAAAGTGATAAACAGAAGAGATAGGAAAAGATGTGGAATAGAGAAAGAGCTGGTTTTGTCAAAATAAAAATAAACAAACAGTAAGGTGTATGCGAATTTAAGGACTTATTATGTTGGTATTTATAGTCCAGCAACTAAAAGATATAAAGTTAACTAATAATAAACATATCACCTTAAATTAAAAGTTAAAGAATTACAAACTTCAAAATTTAAGACATACTTGAAACAAATAAATTGATATCAAAATCTTGTAACTTCGGGGTAAACAGACTTGGGGGGCATCTCATTTTCAGATTTTGTCTCAGGGAACAATGCCGTATGGAATGGTTCTCAAAGACTTGTAAGGGGGCTAGTGTATACTGTTCGTGTACAGTGTATAGCCACTTATACCTATTGTAACTATTTTACCATTACTTGTAATATAACAACACTTTACTGATAAAAAAATTGATATTCGTTTTATTTTTTAATTTAAATAAATAAATGCTCTTTAATCAAAGTAGGAGGTCGTCTAGGCTTAGGCTGCCTAGACTAGTGCCACCTAGGTCCCAAGAAACTGCTTGATTACCTAGGCAGCCGCATTTAACAATACTGGTTCTTATACTCCATGGAGACACCTAAGTACTTTGAATCCCAAAACTTCTGCACGTGGACGCTACAAGTGTTGAAACAGGTTTCAGCTGTGAAGTCAATCCTCCCTCCTCTCTATCATGAGGAAACCCCTACAACCGGGCCCTTGTAGCAAACCCTGTAGGTCCATGCTGGAATACAATGGTAATTGCAAAGTATCCTCTTGCATTAACCAATAGCATATCATCACAAAAGACTGCCCTAAGTGATTATTTGAGAATATCGTTAGCATCTCTACAAACATGAGAAACAGAAATCTCCAGCAGAGAACAAAAATCATGAATTTTTCTTTCCTGGCCCTTCAGTAAAGTTAATAACAATGTCATAAGAATAAATTGTGAAATATATAAGCATGCCCTTGAGGAAACTGGAATTTATATTTCATTGTTCCTCCCCCTTTTGAAGTGAATTACAATATTCACAGGAACTGGATACTTGATGCCTCAAATACCCCATCAAAACACGTCTGAAAGGTATACCCATGGATCAATACATGGAGAAGAAGCCTAAAGTGAATATACAATGCCCATAAACATTATGTGATAAACCTCATCTGTAATTACCAGCCATTCATAAGTGGGATCATTTCTACCCATTTAATGTCAATCAATAATAACCTAGCGATTTCTATAGAAAATAAGAAAAGAGTATATCAGTTTGGAAAGGGGGTACCTCTGTACAGACTCCCACAACTTCATCAATGGAATCTTCAAAGATATCTTTCTTAGAAAGCTTCTTAAGAAGATGGCTCTTAAACTTCTCTGTCTCCTGAAAATATGAAAAAGAGCTCATTTCAATACAGTAAAATCTCCTCCAAATAAAAATAGCAACAAAACCAGTGCAGGCGTGGTGGGTAGAAGAAAAATCAAATCTTTCTAGTAAAATGCAGAAATGGGTCGAAGAAATCATTTCAATCTTAAAGAAAAAAAAGAGAGAGCAATAAATACAGAAAGAAGACAGAGTGGAGGAGAGAGAGCAGACTCACGGATTCTGCAAAATCAGGGATGGGGTCTGGGAATTTGTACTCGGCTGCCCTGCAAATCTGCTTTGTGAAAGAAAAGGAATAGGAGTGAGAACGTGATGGCGGTCCCGTTCTCCTTGTTAGAAGAAAAGAAGAACGGAATAGTCTAGAACTGGAACAATGCGAAATATATGAAGAACTTGAACAACCAATAGCTACAGAAGAAGAAGAAAGAAACGAACGAAAGGGAAACGCGGATGAAGACGATGAAGGAGGAGAGAAGGAACGTGGAGATTGATTGACTGTAAGAGAAGCAACGGATAAAGCCGGAGCTTTACACCATGCCATCTCTCCCTCTTATCCTTTTTTTGGGATAAAACTCTAAATAAAAGCGGAAGATAGAAAGAAGTAAACAAGCCGTAGGGGAACCCGGAAATGTCGAATGACGTTTTAAAGACGAATGTTCTGCTGAACCGGAAAGACGGCTTGCTCGACGGGTTGGAATCTGTACAATCTGGTCGAGTGAAACCGGCTCCGGCCATGGCCTGCTTTACAGTACCTGGTTAGCGTTACGGGAACTGTCAAGTCCTTCCCTTGAATCCAAGGTTTTTATTCTCGGGATCTTGGATCGGACTGGTAGGGGCCAATTCTGATCCTGATCCAGTATTAAATCGGCTGATCCAAGTATTGAATTGTCCTTCAAAAGAAAAAGAAAAAAAAATTGGATTGGTCCAGATCGGCCAATCCATATTGGTTTCATTCGGATCGGTCCGATCCAATGCCAATTGAAAAAAAAAATTAGATTGGTTGGACCGGATCAAATCAGACCGATCCGTATCGATATCATGCATAACTGATTAGATTGACCGAAACCCCTTAAAAAACCTAAAAAATAAACTAAAACCCTGTAGAATGTAATCAAGCTTCATTTATCCGCAAAAGGGGAAGAAATTAAAAAAATATTCAATCATGTTTCAGAAGAGAAGTCCAAAATAAACCTCAACGTTGGCAAAGCCATAAAAGCACGAGGCCAAGAAAAGCATGTTAAGCTGAGGCTGAGGGAATTGGCATTGTGGTGTAGCACACCAAGGCCGATTCAACTTCAGAAAAAGTATTGAGTTCAGACGAGCACACCGAGATTTAGCGTTAGGGAAGGACAAAGAAGGAAGACTGATAGTCGTTGTGAAAAGAAGAGACCAAACACCCTTAAGGAAGACTGATAGTCATTGGGGTTTATCCACAGCATATATATATATATCCAAGTAAAATTACTTATATATTCTTAACATATACATAAACAACTCAATTATGTTATTAAGTTCATTAGATTCAGATCTTAATCGGGTCAGGTTCGGGTCCAATTATTAATAGATCCATTTAATCGGATCCAAATCTGACCCGATGGGTATTTAATCTGATAAATATCCAATTTAACTGGATAAATATAAACGGATTCGGGTCGGTATCTGATCCAGGTCCGGCCAATTGACAGTCCTGATTGGACAAGCAGAATTTACCTGAATTTACATAGCTGAACCATGCTTTTGTTCTCCACTATTTAACAACAAAACAAATGCACGCGAAATGCTGCACGAGTAGCTGGACAGCACTAGAGTCCAGATAACTGCTTTCATAGATACTTGGTTCTAACAAACGTCTCCCTTGATCTGTACTCATTTTGCAATGATAGAACCTGCATAACATAACCTTACATAATGTGAGCCAACATATTTCACATTGTAATGCGCCTGTATTACACGAATACACTTTAGTTCATCTTAACACAAGTCACTTGCAAAAGTAATTTCTTACCTCGAGGATTTTGTTATGTAGCCAATTATCAGTAAGAAATTATTACACACAAATGGAATTCCAGTAAGCCAGTTTGAGAAGCAGCATCACCCACAAAAAGCAAGCTTCTCTTTGTAGAATTGAAGACCACATATAAGTTGGCTGCTTTACAAGGTGCCTATATACATATATACAAGATATTCCAATTCTACTCACAAATTCCTTTCATGAGGTTCAAGCCAAGGAAATCCCAGGAATTCAAACACTTCTTTTTCTGTCTTAAAATTCAGACTCACACTAGCTTTTACTCCCTGCAATGAAGGTAAGTTATGCGGAACTTATGTGAATAATGGAGGGATAAAAAAGGCTTTAGGAAAAAATATTTTTCATTGATTTGATACCCGTTTTCCGCCTGAACTTTGAGTAGCAAGAAAGAGTCCAGTATCATCAAGCCGGTATCCTTTGGATTCCGCAAGTAACCTCAACCTGCACCAATTATTATGTTAATCACAATGCTGCATACAACAACCACCAAATTATGTACTGCAGACTACTGCATAAGATGGGTGAGGCTTATGCCTTCAGCCTTGCCCGATGTTTGGGGTGTGCACTTCACATATTATTGAAGATTCAGATTTTCGCTTCGAATACAGAATAAGATCATTTACTTGGGATTCTCTAAATCTTTTTGAAGCTCTGATTCTCATTAAATGCTCCCTTCGAATACAGAATAAGATCATTTACTTGGCATACTGAGTTATTGTACCACTTATGAAGTGTTTATTAACGCATATTTTAAATATATATTTATACAATTAGGCTGGGCTTGAAAAGCCCAAGCCCAGCTCAGGTGAATGGACCTGAAACTGTAATCCTACTTATGCATCATGCTTTAGTCAAACAAACTCTAGCCATACTTAGTACGACTGGGTAAATCCCGGAAACCTGAAACCACCCTCAAGCCACAAGTATCATTTAAGCCCAGGGACACGAACCAGAGACGTCACGCTTCTTGAGGCGCAAGGCTCCCGCTGAGCTATCCCGTGTGGATTAAACAATGGCTTGAGCTCCTGGAGTTCAAAAGGATTGCTCAAAACATCTAGGTCAGCTTAGGCCTAGGACCTGTTAACTATGCAATCATCCATTATTTTAACATTAATATCTTCAATCATGGTTTCAAGGATCGGATCAGATCGGCCACGACCGGTCCGATCCCAAGCCACGATACAAACTATTGTATCAAGTGGCTTTGGATCGGACCGATCCAACCGATACCGATAAGGATCGGCCGATCCGGTCCGATACTATCCGATCTTTTCTGATCCGGTCTAATCCGGTCCAATCTAATTTATTTTTTCAATTGGGATTGGATCGGACCGATCCGAGCGATACCGATACGGATCGGTCTATCCAATGACTGGATCGGACCAATCCAATTTTTTTTTTTGTTTTTTTTTGAAGGACAATCCAAAACTTGGATCGGACCAGGATCGGCCAATCCAATACCGGATCGGGATCGGCCCAGACCTGTCAGATCCAAGATCCAGGGAGTAAAAACCTTGTCTTCAATTTAAATTCTTTACAAATTTGACAAAAGAAAACCTCCGAATTGATAAAAAACAGAAAAGTCAATTAGTCAAAAAGTAATATTTAAACCAAACTCATTGGACAATCAAAATATGTTTAAGACAACAAAAAAACTCATTTTTAATGTTAAAATGAAAATGAAAATGAAAACTCTTAGCATTTTTTTCTTTTTTGGAGAAAACCACCCACGAGTATGGGTAGGGTTGGGTGACATAACATGACAGCCTGACCCCTTGATTACATCTATACATCAAAAGATCCACCATAAATACAAACAACTGTATATATCACCCGAAAACAAAGAGAACAACCTAACCCAGACAAATATTAACGTGAATTGCCAAATGCAATAATAGTTCCTTTAACATTGCTTCAATAAGAAGAAATTGCAATAAACATGTGTTTCTCTTATGCATAAAGAAAGGAGAAAACAACACACACACAAACACACAAAATTTGACTCGTCATGCACTTTCTGTATCAGATGCACTGTTAATTGATTAATGTATGCCGATGGAGAACAACACAGGACAACTCCATCCTAAAGTCTTACCGAGTCTTTTCTGAAATCTCTTCATAATACATTTAGGTATTAAAAATACGAGGATTTTAAAACAATTAATAACTTTTTTTCAACATTTTCTCTTCCTACCCATTAAATATGAGCATTGGTCCGGTTCCATGTCCCATGATCTCCTAGATGACTGCTCAAGACTAGGTAAATACCTAGTTCAGACTTTCCTCGGCCCGAAAAATAGTATGGACTCGCTACTGGAGAACTTAATAAAAGCTTTATATAATCCACCTCTACCAGAGTCGATAAATAATTGAAGTAATTAAAACATGAGCACATGGCTTGAAATGTAAAGTGTACCCATTAAGACATATCTAGATATAACGGGCACTGATGAAATAAAAGTTATGCTTGGGGGATCCATTCTCCTATCTGGTGGACTTCCTTAAGAGTGCATAATGCTACATCACTAGCAACAGTACAAAGCAGTAAAAATGAATGGTACTCCAGAACGATCTGTCCCTACTGTTTTAGTGTTTCATTTCACTATGGTGCTAAAACAAACTGTCCACACCAATATAAGGTAGAAGGATTCCCTATCCATAATCCATTTCCAAATGAGTAACAGGCGATGTACAGATAATGGGCTTGAATGTAAACATAAAATACTTGTGCATGTTGTATAATAACAAACTCATCTTAAACCCTATCAAGAATATTTGTGATTCCACCAGTGCATTTTATTTTTTCAATTTACAAGACAGAAAAGAACTACAAAGATTGGGAAATCAGCAAAGAACTTAGTAAGTCCAGATGTAGAGAAAAATGAACATACCTCCTATTCAATACATCATTTCCAGTCCATGCTACTAGTCCAAATGCATATATATCCCTTGGATATACCTATGAAATATGACATTCTCAGCGCTTGACAAATAATTAAAATAATGAAATATCCTGTTCTTGTTTCAATGATCACATTCTAAATGGAGTTCAAGATGGCTAACTAGAGAAGGGATATGTAAACAATTTTTTAAAGGCATACAACGTATGTTCAAAATAGCCTAAGGATTAAACTAAGAGGCATGGTATGTTAATGAGGCATACAGCTCAAAGAACGAGGCATTGATGAGGCATACACCTGCTATGAGGCATATGCTGCTTCTGCACCTCTAGTGAGGTGTACACCTCAAATGGAATCATTTACCCCTTTTAAAGTTAGAAGAGATACTAGTAGAAAAAATAATTAAACATGCTTAACTAAAGTAACAGATTTTTGAAAAGTAAAAAATAACTAATTATAGTATATCAACGAGTAACAATAGTAACTGACATTATGGTTTTAAGTGATTCAGCACTTTAATGTGGGGCTTGTAAGAGAGGGTCTTGACTTTGCAACAGGAGCAGTGCCTCAAAAGAAAGCAGAGTCTTCAATCAGTATTATCTTTTTCTTCTCCTCCTTCCTTTTGTTTGTTTTTTTTTTCCTCGCCTTTTTTTCTTTGTCAGTGATGACAGTGGTTTTATATTTATTCTGTTTCCTTAATTTCAGCCTTTTCTTCCCCCTCCATCCCCTCATTTTTCTTCCTCTTCAATTGTCCACCCCTTTGTTCTTTCCTTGTTTCTTCTTCTTTTCCTTTTTATTTATATACCTATTATATTTTCTTTTTTTGGTTAGCTTCGCAAAATAGAAAGAGGGGGGAAGAACTGAAGATTCCTTGGGCACTTTCCAGTTCCCAGTTCAACTACAGTCAAACGTTCTTTAACTTCTGTTTTTTTTCCCCTTTCATAAAACACTATTCTCTCTCTCTCTCTCTCTCTCTCTCTCTCTCTCTCTCTCTCTCCTTTCCCCAACAGCAGTTAAATGGTCTCAATTACAGCGTCTTAATTTGTTTTTTCATCTGAAATTTATCATGTACAAGTAGGGGCGGAGCCAGGATTCTATTGTAGGGGGCAAGATTTGTTTCACATATATTTATTTTATAATTTAAGTTCAATTCGGTTTCTGGTTTGATTCGGTTTAATTGAAGCCTTAACCAAAAACCGAACCAAATTATTCAGTTTTTCATTTTTCAAACGATAACTAAACCAAAATTTAAACAAAAAAAAAACAGATTTTTTTCGATTTAGACCGAGCCAATTGACACCCTAAAAATTGATAATACAGCGTCTCATTATAGGTGAAGAATGCACAAACAGACAAACCATCTCTGTTGGCATACCTTTTCACTAGACATTTAGCATCCAAAAAACAATGACCAATCGCCAAATATTCCAATTTTTCTATTTAGGAACTTCTCCATGCATTTCTCTTCCAATATGAATGCAGAAGTTTTATCAGATTACTAGAAAATAAGAAAGCTTTGAGAATAAATGATCGAAATTAAAATGATATGAACTGGTCACTAGGCAATTAATCATGAAAGATTGAACTTATCCTATCGAATCCCTGATGGCAACATTGAGAACAGAAAGTAGAAGACAAATATATCAAATCTGTTTGAATTTAAACTCCAATTTTAGAATATCAGAAGAAATATGTCTCTCAACAGCTCTCAGATTGAAGGATGAGAAATTGCTAGCAAGTAGCAAGTCAAGTAGAAAACCCAATGAATTGCCTCGATGATTGGTCCCACCATCGAGTCATCATTGCCAAGTTGAGGAGTTGTCGTGAGTCTCGTACTGGGTTGAGGAGAGACTAGAGAGTCGAATTGTTTAAAAGGGCAAATAAGCAGAAAACTTACTTAATTATATATAGAGGTTTTAGGGGCAATAAAAATTCTAGGCAGGGCAAAAAAATTTAAAAGGGGACAATTTGTAATCAATTATAAAAATAATATATTAAATTCAAATTTATAAAAAAAAATTAAAGACTTGTTAATAAATAAAGGTTTTAGGGGGGAAGAAAAAAATTATAGGGGGGCAAAAAAAATTTTGAGAGGGGGGAATTTGTAATCTACTATAAAAAAATATATTAAATAGAAATTTATAAAAAATTTGAGAGGGGGCAATTGCCCCCTCTCGTCCCTATGTGGCTCCGCCCCTGTGTACAAGGATGCGGTGCTGTTAAAGGCGGTCACCTAGGCACATAGGAGGCTAGGCGGTCTTTCAAGGGCCCAGGTGACGTTATCTAGGTGACTGCCCGGGCATGATTTTCAGCCAGGCAACCACCTAGTTTACTTAAGACTTATGTTATTTTATTTAAACTAAAGAATTTATATAAACTTATAAATTAACTTATAACTAATAACTTGTAGCTCGTTAAAGGCGGTCACCTGGGCACATAGGAGGCTAGGCGGTTTTTCAAGGGCCAAGGTGACGTTATCTAGGTGACTGCCCGGAAATGATTTTCAGCCAGGCAACCACCTAGTTTACTTAGGACTTATGTTATTTTAATTAAACTAAAGAATTTATATAAACTTAAGAATTAACTTATAACTAATAACTTGTAACTCGTTAGTTTTAGCTTTTAACTTATATTAATATTAATAACCTTTAACTTGTGAATTTGTAACTATAATTATCTGCTATTTAGTCTCAAGTCTTACGCCCATTATGGCTTTTATTCTGTTAACAGATTGAGGAGGAGCAACTGAGAGCAGTCAAGGCACACCCCTCCCTCCCTTCCCACCTCTATCTACAAGTTTTGACTCTAGAACGTAGAGACAATTTTCTCTTATTTATTTTTCATTTTCTCTTTTATATCTATCTATCTATCTATCTATATATATATATATATTCAAAATTTTATTTCCACATTTGAAGAGAATGTGAGTAACATTGAGAAAGTAGAGCAGCACATTTAGCAGTCTATAATTCATTGAGCTTCTGTTCCAGCAGTTCGGACAATTTCTTTTATCATTTCTTTATATTGTTCAGACTGTCCTTAAATTCAGTCCAGTTCATTTAATGAACTTGGGGGTTTATAATTCTCCCCTTTTGTACATTATCCTGTACAAAGGGTATCGTTTATTTCGTAATGTTAAGACAAATCTATTTAATGATAAAAAAAAACTACTCGCATTGAAACTAACAAAATGAGAATTTGAGGGTATTTTCATCATTCAGGTTGATTTGAAGAGTATTATAACATGGAGAGATCTAATATGAGGTTTTTTTTTTTTTTTTTCATTTTACTTATGTGATTGATTTAATGTCAAACATGATATTACATCAGTGGTACAACTGCAATATAGATAGATAGATAGATAGATAGATATGTATGTATGTATATGGAAAATTTGCAATTGTACCCTTGGATTTTAACCTATTTGTGAATATACCCATGTGCTTTCCATATAGATAGATAGATATATATA
>JAUPMG010138060.1:0-11327 GCA_031762675.1 Pachysandra terminalis
CCATGCTGGTTGCCACAAACCTGATCCATCGTCTCGAGCAAGAACCTCTCTGTACGACTTCCGGACACCGACACCGAGCAAAATTTGCTCTCTTATTTATTGATACTCCGGGCCCAAACCAGATAGAAACTTTGCAACCTGGAACTATTCTCTTTGCTTCCTTTGTGATTCCAAATCATTGGTTAAAGGTTGATAAATGTTCAAGTCCTCCCATATACCTTTAAGAGTACTATAATATTCACTCAAACTCTTACCTCCTTGTTGAATAATAAAAATGTTCTCATACAACTGGTAAACTCTTGAAATGTTTTTATATTGTGAATACATTTCCTGTACACCTTCCTACACATCCTTAGCTGTATCTAAGAACATGACGTCACCACTAATGGTTGGCTCCATACTGTTCCACAACCAAGTCATGATTAGATAATTTTCCTTCCACCATTCATCATAATCCTTTGATGTCCTATCCGAAGGTTTTGATGTTAGGTACTTCAGTTTTCCTTTGGCACAAATAAAAAAGATAATTAGAACCATTCAACTTAATTGTTGGAATATAGATTCCAACACTAACATGAGCACTCAGCACAATACTTTTTGAATTTTCTTGAGTAGCCATAATGCCGATCCTAACAATTCTAACTTACTATACCATCAATTAACCCATGATGCCAACAAAAAAGAACACTTCCTTCCCAAAATTACTTAAAATTTTGTTTTAAAGTCCACTCGCTCGCCTTGCTTACAGGATTAAGGCCGTTTTTTTTAGCTTCTTCAAAGATTTTCCACTAGTCAAAATCTACCTCGAACAAAATTTCCTGGATGCTTTGGCAATAATACAGCTTCAATAACACCCTCATATTACCAATACATCAGTTCATGAACAGCCACACACTCACATCAGTTGACAAGAGACTTTTCTTATACAAACAGAAAATCATATTCCACAAGAATAGCAACTCAAGCTAGACAGCAACATATATCCATGAAATCTGCATCTCAGGCTCCACAACCCACATTTGTCTCGTAATTAATGCATATTCACACAATATACAAAACGACAGCAGCAAACCAATATGGTTGCTGCACTAAACGACCAAAGGAAGAGAAAGAACTGAATATCTAATCAGAACTCAGATCATTGGAAAGAAAAGAAATGAAAAGAAGAGAGAGAGAGAGAGAGAGAGAGAGAGAGAGAGAGAGAGAGTATTAGGGCTTGATCTTCCTAGAGAGGAACACACTCTGATACCATGTAAGAGTGCAAACCCTATATGTGAAAGAGAAACAAATAAAAAAGAAGAAAAGAATGAATGGACTAGAGAAGGTCACCTAAACTGGTCGGCCTCTCTTATTTTATATAGAAACTAATAATTTGAATTTACAGATGCCTTGACACTCTTTTACTTCAACAGATAATATAGCAGCTTTTTAGGTATGGTTCAGGCAAGTCCTTAGCTCTCTTCAACAGATGACCAAAGGTATTGGACTTGGAGTAGAAAACGCGTCTTTTCAGTGAGATCTTTCTTCTTATCCTTAATTTCTGATAGAGTCTCTTTGCCCTGGCATGTTTGATACGCACATATTCTATCTCCACCAAAATGGCACTTCGGCAGCCACTCTCAAAAAGATTGTCAAAATAGACAATTTGATAACTAGAAACTGAACCATTTTGATTAGATGAGTGAAGTGCCATCAAGAAGCGGAATATGTGGATAAATTGCTCCTTCATTGCACCATCTCCTCCAGACTGTGGCACTTTGTACACCTTGGGATTGTGTGGGTAATGCTAAGATCCGTGTCTGATGCTTTGAGTAGCTGGAACTTCAGGAGGTTGACAGGGTCACTTAGTTGATGTAGATTTTGTGTGGTGGTTCCATTTCTCAATCTGTTGGCTTATTTAGAAGGAAAGAAACAGGACTATCTTCATGGACAAGGAGGAGAGTGTGGCGCACAGTTTGAATTAGATTCTAAATTGCTTATTTCATCAGACCTCTATAACCCAGTTTTTTTCCTTGGGCAAATAGTTCTCCGATTCGAGGGGACTGAGAAAAAAATAAAGATAATAATAATCAAAAACATTTTGAAGGACAAAATAGGCTGGAGCTCCCAATTACCTGGATTACACTGGACTAGTTAGCCTACATCTTTATACTGCCTCCATAAGAAACAAAATAACACTTTCAGACATTCCAAAATAGCCCTTTATCTCTCAAAAACTTGATAAAGAAACACAACAAGGTGGGAATATACCAGCAACAAGAATCAGATGCTGATCACCCCCAAAAACTCCTCTAACAGCAGCCTAGCAGAGGTTAACTGATAAGCAACATCAAATCAACCTCCTATGGGCCTCCATCACACTTGGACTACAATGAGTTTTTTAAATCATTTCCAAAATGCCTTCCTCTCACAGGAGGAATTACCTATATATTTCCACCAAAACACTACCAAATTGCTGCCCACTTGCAGTTTCCACATGCTCAAAAGGAAAAAGGACCATATATTCACAAGAGCGTACTTCCCTTCCTAATAGCTCAAGTCAAACAAGCTTCCCGGAACCGGGTCCTGGCCGGTTCAAACACATTTTTAAATTAAAAATGGGCCAGATCGGACCGGTCGCCGGTTCAGATCAAAACCGGTCTAGACCATCCTCTAAACAAATTTAAAACATAAGAAAAAAAAATACAGGGCCGGTTGTACCGGTCCGGTCAAGACTGGTCCATAACCCCGGTATACAATAGTTTGTATCGTGGGTTGGAACCGGACCGTTGAGGTCGGTTCCGGTACGGATCGGTACTGGCCGATCCGTAGAACCAGGCTTCTAGTACAACAAGCAACTATTTCAATGAAATCCAATGCAATCCAGAAAGAACAAAAAGCTGGAATCCTTATATTCCAATATCTCCTCCATGCAACCCTTTTCCTTTGCCTCTCATAGTTCTCTGACAGTGTTGTCCTATTCTGAAGAGATAATCCATAGAAATTCAGAAGGTTCAACATAAAGCACTAATTCTGCACCACACATTTTCTGAAAAAATGACTCAATTATCAGCCAAACCTAAGTCCTGATGTTCTTTCTTTTATTCCAAAATCATCATGCATTTCTGGATCCTTGCGTATGCCAACATGATAGATAAAGTGAAGCAATAGGTCATCAATCCCTCTTCTACTCCTTAAAACTTGCCACCATTCTTCTCAAACCCAATCTTATTTTCATCAAATCCACAAGAAGCTTCCAAGGAAATGCCCATTTAATTCCTTATGGTCTCCTAATAAGTATTCTGGTTGTCATTCTTAGACTCAACTTCTTTCCATTCAACAAGAAGATATTCTTACAAGATACTGACTGCATATATGCCATTATAAAGTATCAAAATAATATGACAATCACACGTAAGAAACTAATGAGGCAGCAGGGAAAAAACAAAGCCAGAGAATTCTTTTCAAGAGGCAAAGTGTAAAATCAACACAAACCTCCAAAAACAAGGCCCTCGACTCTCTGCATGGCAGCTATCCGGATAGACCAGTCTTTTTCTGGTACAAGGGTAGATGCAATTTTCTCAATTTCCTTAATCAGCTCCTTCTCAGAGTACACTTTAACTGGGTCCACAAGTTTCTCTGCGACATCACTTTCTCCTGCACAGCAAAAAAGACCAAATTAATTGAGCATCAAGAACATGAGATATTTCTTTGTTTCTTCTTCGACAAGTAACAAGTATCCAGAATGTAAATTACTACCTTTACATTAACAGTTATATAAAATGTAAATTAACATCACATGCACAGTATCAATTATTACTAATAGAAATACATTCACAAAATGCCATGTGAGAAAATAATTTACACAAAGCTTAGTTTTTTCTGAAGGTGAAGAATTCAGAATAGGCATAGAATTCAGAAAAATGAACATCTCAAGGAAACATCTTCAGGAAACTACCACCAAAATCTCTAGTAAATAGTTTCACGAGTAACAGAATAGACTCGTCAAAAAAGCCACAATGTCATCTGATGCAATGGATAAACGTATTTAATCTGTAAGAGAAAGATACAAGTAACACTAAGGCTGTTTGAAATAGTAAATTTCAGTGTTCTAAATGTCGCAACAAGTAGGTAATATGTCGTGATATGTCCCTATTTTTGAAGGGGGCAACATGACATATAGGTAGAAGTCCCTCCAGCGATTTTTCCCACCATGCTCCCCATATGTCACTAACATGTTGCGATATGTCGACCACATAAGGGGGACATGGTGAAAAAAAAAATAAAGAAAGAGTAGAAGAAAAACTAAAAAAATGGTTGAATTTTTAATGAAATTTTGGAGCAGTCTAATTAAGAGCTAAATACATTTAAATGACCAAAATGTGACCAAAGAATGCATATATAGTGAATGACGTCTACTTAGGAGGTACAATTGCGTACCGGCAATGGGAAGAATTGTAGAAATAATCCACAAGGATAGTTTAAAGGAGACATACACATGTCTAAAACACAAAAAAAAAAAAAAAAAAAAAATGATGAATTAAAACACAATAAAATTGTCACATGGCATAATACAATTAGATGGAATGAGCAAACATAATAAGGAGACATCAGTACATCACATCCATAAAGAGTGGTGTCTCGAGTCTTGACTCAATGTCATTGTCAACACCCCAATACCCCTATATATGCATTGTTTTTGTCGTATTTTGGGTTATTAAATGTATTTAATTCTAAAATAGAACCCCAAAAAGATTCATTAAAAAGTAAAACCTATTTTCACCTTTTTTTCACTTTTTTATACTTTTTCTTTCTTTCCACCATGTCAATGACATGTCCCCAGAAAAGTCTAGCGAGATATCTTGCGACAGCAAAATTTACAACCTTGGTAAAATCAAGTGATAACATGACAAAAAAAAAAACATTACCTGGAACTCAAGAACATATGGACTTGTATGCAATTGATTCATGGCTTATTGCACCAGCTTCTTTTAATAACGGCAAAAAAATTGTAAAGAAGGTCTGAACATGATTATATAGTTCCACACGTTAACTTACATCACTAAAGAGTCCATAGTGCCTGACATTCTAATCCACTAGGTGGCCAATATATAGATAGAAATCAAGAGTGATATATGGATTAAAAAGGGGGATGGGAATACCAGATTCTTTCATCTAGTTGTAAATGGGAGGAAAAGGAGGAATCATATTCATAGCATGGCATTGGATAAAGAGCTAGTGACCAATGACGGTGACTTTAAAAATGTTCACATCATTCAACCCTAAGTTGTATCAATTTAAGCAAGAGCTCAAATTCAAGTTGCATAACCTTAATAGGCCAAAGTTGGATAGGACTCAAGTGGTTGCATAGTGTTTAAACTCGGTTCCCGGCTCCGGATCGGCCGAGACGAACAACCTCATTTAATTAAAAAAAAAATAAAAAAATTTATGGATCGCCCGATCCTGGTCCGGATCGGGCGATCCAACTCGGGGATCGGACGATCCCTTACACCATGAGTGGTTGGAGAGGGCTTTTGAGCATGAGCAAGTGAAGCAAGAAATTTGGGATTTGAATAGTGATAAAGCACCAGGTCCACATGGTTATACTATGGCTCTTCTTCAAGATTTTTGGGAGGTGATAAAAGATGACCTGATGGAGAAGATGAAAGAGTTCTATAAGGCCATTAATGCCACCTTTTTGTTGCTTGTTCCCAAAAAACAAGGTGCTTCTGGTATCAAGGATTTCTACCAAATTAGCCAAACTACTAGCCTATGAAAGAACATTGCTAAGATCTTGGCTCTAGATTAAGGGAGGAGATCATTGAGATAGTGTCCTATCATCAAAGTGCCCTCATAAAAGGTTGTCAAATCTTGGATACTATTTTAATCGCCAACGAGTGTGTGAAGAAAAGGTTTAGAACGATGCGGATGGTGGTGGTGGACTCCGAGAAGGCCTATGATAGGGTGAAGTGGAATTTTCTAGATTTGGCCCTCGAAAAGAAAGGGTTTGGAGAGAAATGGCACTGGTGGATTAGGGGATGTGTGAGGAATGTAGGAGGTTTACGCCAAGGACCCACTTTCCCCTTTTCTTTTCCCCTTAATTAAGAATGTCCCAAGTACCTTTATCCATGTGGCTGAAGATAAGGGTGTTGTGAGGGTATTTCCAGTAGAGGCAGATAGAATCTCCATTATGCATTTGCAGTTTGCAAATGATACCATCCTTTTCTTGAAGGTATCGATTGGATCACGTCTTTCATATGAGGTGTACTCGAAGATGTTTTGAGATGGTGTCAGGGTTAAAAGTAAGCTTTGATAAGAGCATCATTTCGAGGGATAAGTAAAAGTCAGGTAAAGAGATTTGCTTTGTGAAGTGGCACCTCAAGTGCTTGGGGTTTCCATTAGGAGACGGTTCTAGGCTAGTTCACTTTTGGGATTTGGTGATTGAAAAGGTGGAGAGAATGCTGTCCACATGGAACAAAAACTACATATCTTTTGATGGTTGGATTATCCTAATGTAGGCAGCTTGAGTTCAAACACCAGTGTACTTTTTCTACCTACAAGGCTACAAGTGCTCATGGAAGGTGATTGGAAGCCTTGAGATTTTCTGTGGGAAAGGAGGGATCTACGAAGAACCACTTGGTGAGTTAGGAGATAGTGTGTAGATTTAGGAGGTAAGGAGGCATCCATCTTGGATACATTGCAGCTAACAGGGCCTTTCCTGGCAAATAACTCCGGCAATTCAATATTAAAAATGAGAGTTTGTAGGGCAAAATCATCATCAATAAGTATAGCCCACATGAAAATGGTTGGGAAATTAATCCTAGAGGGAGGATGCCCGACCCCTATCCTTAGTATCCCTTTACTTGGTTCAGAATAGGATCAGATCAAGAATTAATTTCTAGTATGATACTTGGTGGGGGGTGATAATCCTCTTGCTTCCCATTTCCCCCAGCTTTTTTGGTTGGTCACCTTCAGAGATGCTAAGGTAGCAAATGTCTTATCCTGGACGTCCACAGGTTTTGTGCAGAACCTTTCATTCCGTTGTGACCTTAAACCAGCTGATATTGCCGAGCTACCTTCTCTCAATTGCCTCTACAGATGTGCTTATTGAACCTTCATCTCAGGACCTTCGAATTTGGACATTAGATCACAGAGGTATTTTTTCTACTTGTTCCTTCTTCCAAACCCTTCCAGTGGAAAGTCCTTTTCCCATCCTAACCTCCTTTTCATATCTTTGGAAGGCCAAGGTTCACCCAAAAATCAAAGCATTTTCTTGGACTGTTTTTTTTTTATCGATAAGCCTTTTCTTGGACTGTTGTGCTTAAGAAAATCAACAACCAAGACAATCTTCAAAAGAGAAGGAAGCTCCTTGCCATCTTCCCACAGTTATGCGCTATGTGTAGGTGTCACACCGAGTCGAAGTCAATAGATTATCTATTTATTCATTGCAAGTTTTCCAGGGAGTTGTGTTTATCACTGTTGCAGATAGTTGGATCACGGTTTGTGATGCCAGTTGATATACGATCATTGATAGAGCGGAGGAGATTCCTAGCGTTGGGTATATATGGGAGACTTTTGTCTCGAGCAGTGTTTTTTTCGATACTTCAACCAATATGTGCTAAGAGGATCAGGAGTATATTTTAGGACGTCAGTTCCAACATCCAGTCTGTGATTGAACCAAATATGGCTCTAGTAGCTTCATGGGTTTGTACACAACTTTCAATTACTTATTGATATCAAAGGTGATCAGAGATTGGAGGACGGTTGCTTTTCTTCAAATGATTCATGGTACCTGTCCAGTAAGTTGGGAAGCCCCACAAGGGACTACATTAAGCTCAATTTTGATGGTTTATCCATAGGAAATCCCGGGCTTTCAGGTATTGGGAGAATGATTAGACCATATCTTACAAGCATTTTTAGGC
Source organism: Pachysandra terminalis (assembly GCA_031762675.1). Classification (NCBI taxonomy): domain Eukaryota; kingdom Viridiplantae; phylum Streptophyta; class Magnoliopsida; order Buxales; family Buxaceae; genus Pachysandra; species Pachysandra terminalis. The sequence continues at coordinate 7,902 of JAUPMG010138060.1, forward strand.
ACTATAAGGGAAGGAAACGATGTATGAGATGAGATCCATGCACTAGTGACAAGATTGAGAGATGCAAGACAATAGGGCTTCTAAGACTTGGAGCTGGAGGATATGGTTGTAATCTCATGGATGATGGATCGATGTACACACTCTTGGTGTTTCTCCCATTTGGTTCGTTTGGCTAGTGCTCAAGCAAATGGGTTGAAAATCCCATTCTCTTGTGTGCCTAGATCCGCCAACCAATTAAAACAATCGAAGGATATTATTGAAAATAAAGTATGCATGCCTCAAGCAATTGAAATTAGAAACCTTGACTGGGAGAGGTACTTAGACACTCCATCTTTAGTGGTATGGCCTTTAAGGATATGATTGTTGACTAGTGAGAGGGGAGTAAATAGGGTAGTCTCATTTTGCATAGAATTTATTTTTCTTTCTTGATATGTAGTTATCTTTTTATTATATTCTGACTTCTAAGATATATGTTTATATATATATATATATATATATATATACTTCATTATTCATCAAAAAGAAAAAAAAAATGTCAGACACTACGGACTCTTTAATGATAACAATATTGGCAGAGGATTAGCACATCTAGTTATTGGTAGTTTTCTTAGTAGAAGGTTTGATCATCTCTTTCTCCCACATGCTAAGAACTGCTAATGATTTGGCTGATCATAAGCAAGGAGGGGAGTACGTCGAGAGTCCATTTTCAGGGTGTGCCTTCCGATGATACAATGGACCATTAGAATTTTTGCATATAGTGCTTTTGCTCTTCTATATTTTTCATATTTTTTGTTTCTATCCTACTGCTTGTATGTGGCTAGTCCTCTTTCTAGTCTTATGTATTCTTTACCTCATTTATATCATGCTTCGTTATTCATCAAAAAAAAATATAAATATAATGTAGATACTAAGAAACAAGGAAGATAAAATTGAGTCCCCAATTATAGACCCAACAAGAAACGAATATCTAAATCTAGATTGCTGAAACTAGAGCCTTATGGGATGGCATTAGATATGCAAACATGATGGGCTTTAGTAATTTGGTGTTCAGATTCACATGTTCTTGTTGAAACGGTTAAAGTAAACTTCATTTGCAATTGGGGCATACTTCACTGGATTTATCTAATCAAAGCAGACATTCAAAATTTTCAAATCAGTCACATCTACAGAGAAGGTAACGCGTGTGCAGATGCTTTTGCCAATCATGGTTGCTCTTCTCAAGCTAACTCAATTTATTATGATCGTGATCACATACTTGTTAATGCTAAAGAGGCTCTTCGAATGGATAGATGTAGTTGGTTTTATTTCATTGTATTTAAAGGATCTTCAATATAAGGAGTTCTTTTCATGCATTGTTTGATTATCAACTCTATTCACATGCATTTGATTTGGGGTAAGGTTCTTTATGTCCCCCCCATGTATTTATTAATCTTTTTAATATACAAGTCGGGGTCACTGCCTCAACCCCCCTCTCACGGTTAGAGTGCCTCAAGGCCAAATTTGGTTAATTAAAAAAAAAATTATCTGAATCTAATTGCAGACTAAAGTCTATGTATAATGCTAGCTCATGGAAGGCTATTTTTTCTCTAGTAGCTTCCGTTTATCCCTGTTGTAGGTTGATATCCCAACCACTAACATAGACTTTATACTTGTTGCTAATGACCCATATCTACAAGCAATTTCTCTCTTTATTAAACCTCTATAACCATTTGCACAAAAGAACCGAGTTTTTAGCCAGTGTCTTCGACAAATTAAGTCCACTGTTGCTTTCCTCTTTAAAAATACCTCCCATTTAACCAAATGGTCCTTTTCTCTCCATTTCCCACCAAAAAAAAAACCTTCTAAGTTATTCAATTCTACAATTTTTTTTGGTGATGTGGAACCCCCGACCCCACTTAGTGGGGACAGGGTAAACTCCGGATACATGACCCCACCCACAATGACCGTATATCAAGTAATCCCGGGGACTCGAACCTAGGACCTCCAGTTCTTGAGATGGAGAGCCTGCCAATTGAGCTAACCCATGTGGGTTATTCAATTCTACATTGGCTAATAAAATAAATCAAGGATCTGAAACAAATGAACGAAAGTAGATGGGAAATTGGATAAAGAGGATTGAATTTGGGTCATTCCACTACCCAAGGACAAATGATTCCTCTTGCAAGTATGCAATCATCCTCTCCCTTTCTCCAAGACTGTCCCAAAAACACGCCATAAGAGTTGTACCCTAATGGGAGCTCCCTCTGTGGAGGTTGCCAGCTCACTTTATGGATGTAGTGACCCATTTGTAGGAATATGATCATCCTACAGTCTCTGATCACCTGTGAGACTAATGAATCTCTGAACTCGGTATACGTACACACCCATGAAGCTGCTATTACCATAACAGAATCAAAGACTGAATGAAGAAATGCTCTCACATCCTGAAAGATCCTGTGGACCTGCTCCATAAAACAGTGCTTTAGGGCCAAGGGACATCATAAGGAAGGTTAAATTGTGTGCAGACTTCTCCCTCATGCTTTGACATGTACAAATTTGGGCAGAAAGAAATGGGAGGATTCATAACAATAAATGCTATTCTTTTTTCTCAAATTGTGGACAAGGTGATTTCTATCGTTGCTCATTTTTTTTATTTTTTGATAATTAACAACACATCATTAATCATCAAAGTGGAATACGTACAAGAGCAAAACAAAATTAATCACGAACTGTGATTAGGAAAGCAAAGCAGAAACAAGTAAAACACTATAACCTACATATCCCAAAAATTCTCACTAGGAGAACCCGAAACAAAAAAAAGCTCTTGTGATTTCTATCGTTGCTCATTAGGCAACAGTTCTGGAGGGACCATAGAGTGACTACTTGTATGAGATTGGAAAGGAGTCGCTTTTCCTGATGATGGCTGATCCAGTGGGTAACATAGCTGAATTTCTCATTCAACTCAACACCTCATCTAGCTTTAGTTGGATTGCCTAGGGCAGCATTCAAAATGTTGTTTATGATTTTATGTAGCAGCAGGTCTCTCTTATTTTCTTTTTCTTTTCTTTTTTTTTCTCCATGTGTGTAGGTGGGTGGGAGGTGTTGCTTTTTTAAGTTGGCCTGTCTATATTTGGATTGCCCCATGTGCTCCCCATGCTTTTAGTTCTCAAAATAAATGCTTCCATTACATATTAACACCCACCCCCCCACCCCCAAAAGAGAGAGAGGGAGAGAGAGAGAGAGAGAGAGAGAGAGAGATGGAGGGAGAAAAAACTTGATCCCACTCAACTCTCGACAAACTAAAAGAAAATAAATCAATTGATGAATCCATCAATTTTTTTTATCAATAATGAATCCATGAATTATGGGAGTAAACTAAATAAAATCACGCTCAAAAGCACCACAATTGAATACCAATTTAACTAAAAATAAGTATCAGATTCACAA
>JAUPMG010138081.1:0-11326 GCA_031762675.1 Pachysandra terminalis
ATTTCATATGATGTTGTAATATGCATACTAATATGTGAGATATTGTATGAGGATATGTTTAACATACATTTTACTGTATTATTATGTGATGGTTGAAATGCATGAATTAACTGTATTGTAATGCATGCATAAAAGTAGATATTGTAGTCTTGTTGGATTTCTATACTAGGCATCTCTAATCTGTGCTTTTACAATACTATTAGCTTTACTAGTAAGTATAAACAATGCTCTACCTTTCAGAGCTCCACTTCTACTAAAATTCATGTCCCAAGCTGGTCAAAAAATTTGATATACAACATTTCAAGAAAGACCTTTCTCTACCGTTCCTTAGTTGGCTTACTCTATTACATATCTACGATTGTTTCATTTGAGTGGCTGATCCTAATCTCTATAGGTGATCGGATTGTCTGACCCGGCTGGCTACTGGAGAAGAGACAAGTTTATTATTGAGACTATTGATTTACTTTAGTTGTTTTTATTACTTTGGTTTGACCCCGTGTGGGCAGAACATGTAAAAGAGGTTATGTTTACTAAATTGTGGGTTGTTAGCTCAATACAGTTTTAATTGGACTATGGTTTGGTTTTAATTATATGAGACTTCTGCTGTTCATTTATTGTTTTGACTCTGATTCAACCAGAATTGGGTTGATTGAGTGATTGGTTATTCTTATCCACGTGGTGGATCCGAAGGTTATTCCCTTAGAATCCTCGAGATCCTATGTCTCGAATTTTGGGCGTGACAGTAATATAAGAGAACTTTCCCTCTAACCCACGTTCTTTCCAAATAGGAAGAAGGAAGCTTCCCTTGCTTCACACGTCCAAAAGAGAAAGAAGAAGAAGAAAAAAACTGGGTTGGAGCAAAAGAGAAAGAAGGAAGAAGAAGAAGAAGAAAAAGCTAGAGAAATCAAAGATTTCCCATCTCAAGTACAGTAAACACAAGACTGAAGAGGTAGGGATTTCTCCATTGATCTTATGGTAGTTATATTCATAGGTTTATGTTGGTGCTATAGATATATGTATAGGATGATATGCATGAGTGCATGATGTTGTGAGCAAATCCGTGTATTGGTGATTATACGATGTTCTTCATGTTTGTATGAAATAACATGTGAAGAAAAATACCGTGATAGTATGAATCTAGATGTTAGATAATCGATGTTTATGATGATGCAAATCCATGAATATCTAGTAGGTTTTGTGTAGCAGGATTTGATTGAGTTAATGGTCATATAAGTTAGTGATTTAATGCTAAAACGTGTAAAAACATGATTGTGAGTGTATAGGCACGTAGCCCAATGAAAAACAATAAATTATGGGCTAAATTAGGGGTTCAGTAGATCCTCGGCATGTACTGAGCGATCTACCGAAAGCCAATAAAGTCTCTGGCTAATATACCGAGTCTCGACATATACCAAGATACATACTGAGAAGTTTGGTAGGAAGCTCGGCATGTACCGAGACATCCATCAAAAGACCCCAGAATTCTCTACCACATCTATTGATCCTCGGCATGTACCAAGATCAGCTTCCGAGAATTTTCGGTAGGATGCTCAGTATGTACCTGTCACGAACCAAACCATAAAAACCCAATTTTGAGATTTCAAGCTTAATTCGTAACTCTCACCCCATATTACTATGGGAGTGGATAGTAATAATCAAAACATAAGAGGAAGGAATTAACAGTTCTAGTAAGATATAAGTAACAGAAATATAAAATCAAATCTTTTACAAGACTAATAAAAGGAAGGCTAGTTCTAATACAACTCTATAAGTAAATCCAAGTCATCTATATCCATTCCCAAGCTTTCCCTTCATGAACAATCTCCAAAACCTGAAAAATATAGATCAACAAACATAACCTGGAAAGCCCGAATGAGTAGTCCTTCAATGCAAGGTATTTACTCATATCCCAATATTATCAGAAAGTGCAAATAATATAATCTTGATGTGATAAAGATAGCATCTGTGCATTCTGTGGGGAAATAATAAACAACAGAGATCATACAATGTATTATTCTCTCCCAAAATCACTTGGTATTAAATCAAAGGTCGACATCATAGTATCTGCATGCCTAATTCTATATGGTAATTAGATCAAGTGTGTAATACACTCAATGCCCAAAATAATATCAACAGAGAATATGAAATGTAAATGTTAGGGGTGCTGTATGGTATGTAAAATATAGTAAGTTCCCACATGATTTCAATACAACTATCCAGGATGTCCCACCAGTGTGACTTCATCCCCATATTTACAGCTAACGGATAGGATTGTTCAATGTGTATATTATAGTTTTATGGATTTTCAACCAAGGAGCCACAATCCCCCCACTTATTTTTGATCACGAGTAATAGACCGATGTTTTCACCAGTGTAAGTAGGCCCTTAGGGAATCATACATATTTACATCCAACAGAAGGGTGTTCATAATTCATTCTTCTTCCAAGGTTTCACTAATGTGAACCATCCTTGGGAGCCATCTTACCTCAAGTCTTTAGAGGCATACTAACAAAGGGTTCTCTCTCAGCTTGAGTGAAACAACATAGTCCACTTATAGGACAATAAAGGTCAGTTTGTCAAGTCATCTCATATAACAGCCTAAACCCAGGGGTATCACGTGGGGTATTAGACTGAGCTATTACAGTAGGATAGTCCGTATGCAACTCATAGTATTCAAGTCCATTAATTAATGCAACACACAATGATTCACAGACATATATTGAAGTCAGCAATCACATGGGCACATTCCCATGATTCTACACTACAAGGCACAATAGTGCATAACACCACATACTAAGCATAAACAATAATTTAAACGTAAGAAACATGATATAATCAGTGTAGGTAGGAAATAAACATCAGACAATTACTAAAGGTACAGTATTGCACAACACCAAAATCTAAACATATATAAGTATAATTATCTAGCATAAGTTATATAATGGAAATCAAGGCAGACAAGGTATGGGCATCTAACATGGAGTAATACACATGAAGCAGATCTAGGGAAGGAGGACAACAAATAACACTAAAACATACACACACACTAAGGCATGACATCACACTCTAAGCGTACATAGTTACCTAAACATACAAGAATCTAATATACTTAGTGCTAGCAGGATACGTGCATCTAGTCATAAGAAAATACATATATTAACAGTTCAAGGAGATGAAAGAAGTAAACAATACTAAATAGCCACATACATGGGTCAACCAACCATATAGTAACACATGCGGTCAAAGTCTACACCTAGACATGCACAAACAGGGAAATGAACCAATGGATGGGTTGGGGGTGTTTACACTAGTTTGCTAAGAAAAATGCATTACTAGGCTAACTCGATAGGCTAGATCTTAGGTATGAAGGGTTATATTTTGCTAGGAAAGTCTACCAGCACCAAAAACATGGTAAACATGTGAGGTTGGTCTTTCTACATGTGTCCATAGCTTAACCTTCACCATCGGACCAGGGGAAGCTCTCAACAAACTGCTTGGTGCACCCTCAGCGCATCGCAAAAGGCAAAAAGGTACCAAATGGACTGACACCTTGAGAGCTGGTCCAAATGGGTCTCATTAGATCGAAAATGACCTTGGTCAATCTCTGAAATTGGGGCTAGACGAGGTCTTCCACACACCAAAATGGATTTTGGCGACCTTTCCAGTGAGCTGGAATCTACCTCTAAGATTCGGCTGACAGAGGAGGTCATCGAAGCTCGGGTCGGGGTATTTCTGGGGTGTTTCTGGGTGAAATTTCACCCAAAGGTTGCTAACTACCTAAGGGAACCTCGAATATAATTTCTAGGCCAAGGGGATCAGACCTAACAAGGATCTACTGATTCTTCATAAATTCCAAACCCTAAAAAGTACAAAACAATGAATCGGTTCATGAGGTTTGTCCACAGAGTTTGGGTTCTCAAAGGCATGGGATTAGACTCTCAAAGCATAAAATCTAACCAAAAATTTCATGGGGGAAGGAAGAACACAATCAAACATGATCTTCCCCCATGATCATAATACCAAGACATAAATAAATACACAAGCATTGAGAGGAATACTCAACTTGGGGCGTTGCTGGGTCGCATCCGAGGTTGCTCCACCGTGCATCTGGGGATTTGGAGTTTTCCCTCTTCTTCTCCAAGAGCTCCGCACGAACGAGAGATGAGAAAAAATGAGGTTGTTTTAGGTTAAAAGCTTATTTATAGGTCTAAGGGCAAACTTGTAATTTTAAACACCTGAAGGGGCAAAACAGGGTTTCTAGCTCTATTATTTCCGACTAATCACCTAATTAATTTATGTTGGAGTGATTATATTTAGGGGTCTTAAATGAAGCTTCTAAGTTTTTTAAACCAACTATTATCTTGCTAATTGATTTTATTTTCTATTTAACTACTAAGTCTAGTTATCTGACCTGTACTGCATCCTAAGTCTATCTGGCTTACCTGATTAGTTTAAGATGACTTAAGGGTTTCTAACAATATTTTATATAATTAAGGATTTTATGAATACTAATCCCAGTTTATTAGTGAAAATAAATTACCAATTTACTAAATTACTATTTTACCCTAAGCCCTCAAGTTATAGTTTTTAGGAATTATTCAGGCTGTTACAGTACCGAACATCTACCGAAGTCCAAATGGACTCAAATTTCATAGGAAGTTCCCATATGAGGATTTGGACATGTGTGTGAGGTTAGTTTGCTTGCAAAATTAATGGTTATGGCCATGTGATATAAAGTGTACAATAGGCTTGATTTCCAGTATGAACTAGCAGTTCTGAGCATGATACGATGAGAATATAACACTAAGGAGTTCAGACATAATAAATGGATATCATGATGAGGTTAGGAAGGTTAGTGATGATAGTGTTGAGAATTGAATTGTGTGAGTGGTGCTAAATGCATCCACTGCCCTGTCTTGTGATTGATTCTTATGTCAAATTATGTATGGTTTGTGAGTGGTGCTGGGAGTATCCACAGGGTGTCAATGTAACTGACCAACTTATGTGATTTGTGAATAGTGTGTGAGTGCTACTGGTGATGCACAAATCGGTAAATAATCAAAAATGTCAATTTACTTTGATGTTTGAGCAATCGAAGGTTCGAAATACTTGCTTTCACTGGCCTAAATCAAAGAAAGACCGTTCCAGTGAAAGGTTTCCTTTTGCTTGAAGTTAAACAAAGGGAGAAATGGGTAAGATCAGTCAGGAACGTACAGAAAGACAACACAGAACTTCTTGATTTTAGAAAAGAGGATTCTTAAGACAAATGCTTTGCAAATTCTCAGAGAATGTCCAATATTCAGATCCTCTGATCCCCTTTTTCTTATGCCTCAACCTCCTTTTATAGCCTCAGATTCAATCTCTCTAACCGTTTGCAACGTTTCATGAACAGATTGAAAACGTTTGATTGAACAGGCATTTTGATTTGAATTTTCAATATCGAAAACGTCTAATTCAATATGTAACATTTCAATAAATGCTTTCACAACGTTCGGTTAAGTTCATGATCATGACGTTATAAAAATGGTGATATATTACTGTTCTGTATTGATTCAAGTCCTTTAATGCTACAAGCTCGTCGAGAGTTCTTGCTCTTCGAGAGTCTTGATAAGACTTATCTTTATGGCCCTCCATTCCTGAAATTCTAATGTTTATTTCCCCCTATGTTGAATAAAAACTTCTTTGAGATCAGAGTCTTCGAAGAGTGATTGTATATCAAGAAATATTCCCTTAACAAAATACTACTCACGACATTTTAACTTCGAAGTGTCATACTATCTATTTCGAGTTATTATTTCGAAGAATGACTTTGAAATAGGAATGCAATGCTTTTAAAAGATAATTTGAAATACCAATCATCTTAAATATGAATATCTTGAAAGCTATTTAAGAATATCAAAGATTCAGAATATCAATTATTTGATATAATAACATGGTTATTTTGAGATGCTTCCTCGAAATACATAATGATTACTATTTCGAGGTATAACTTCAAAATAGTATAATACTGATAATTTCCAATATAGGACATGACGAACTGGCCCTCTTGAGGTGGCTAACCTATATGACGAATTGACCCTCTCAAGGTGGTTAACCTGAATGACGAATTGACCCTCTCGAGGTGGTTAACCTGTATGACGAATTGGCCCTCTCGAGGTGGCTAACCTATATTTCCCTTTAATGTCTAAGGCAACATAATATTTTGAAAGTTCACTTTCGAATATATATTAGTTGAGTTTTATTCCGAGTAAGACTTCGATATATATACTGTTAATTTCGAGATGATTCTCCCTGAATGGGCTTTCCTTGAAATATACTTTCTGATAATATTTGAAATTCTATTTTACACAATTGACCTTACCACGTGTCAAAATATGATTGGATTGAACCAATTTTCAAATTGACTCATCATCAATACTGGAAGTATCCACAAGGTGTTAATACGATTGACTGTGTTAGCTGACTTGTATGATTAGTGTGTAAGTGGTACTGGGAGTATCCACTAGTTATGTGTGTGATTGATTGTGATATTTGATATATGTATCGTATGTGAGTGGTGCTGGGAGCATCCACTGGAAGCCAATATAATTGACTATATGTTTGATCTATGAATAGTTTTTGTGGTTGGTGCTGGGAGCACCCACTAGTTAATATTATGAAGGGGTGTCACTCTATATGAATTCACCATAAAAAAGTGTACAAGTATATTCTTCTGTATCGTGAAAGTCCCTTAAAGAATAAGTGTACTAGTATATTCTTCCGTGTGGTGAAAGTCTCTTAAAGAATAAGTGTACTAGTATGTTATTCCGTGTGGTGAAAGTCCCTTAAAGATTAAGTCTTACTGGTGTATTCTACTGTGAGGTGCAATTCCCCTAAAGAATGGAATGATGGCATTCTACCGTGGGTGCAAGTCCCTTAAAGAATGGATTAATTGTTGAATGAGCACGTGGTCAGGCTGAGCCTAATTACTCTTGCAAATGCATCATCATCTGCATTCATTGTGCATACTTGCATCATATCATACTTCATTATATGTTAGACTTGAAGTGAATGTTTGTGTGTACTTTCATTGAGGATTGTTTGTGATGTGAACTGCGTTTGAGACATGATGGGAACATGTGGATTGTGTTTTGAGGCATGGTGGGACCATGTGGTATGATTGTGAATGCATGATGGGATCATGTAGATTGTGTGTTGAGGCATGGTGGGACCATGTGGGTTAGGTGTAATGCATGATGGGAACATGTGGACGTATGATCTATCATGGTGGGACCTCGTGAATGATTGTTATGATGTGAAACGATTATGTGTGTGAATATCAGATATAATGGGATTATGTGATTGATAAATATTGCTGAAATGTAATGGGATTACAATGTTTCATGTGATATACTTATTGTATAGTGTGTTAATGTAATATTAAGCCTGCTAATACACTGTGAGTGTGCTATTATTTGTTGGGTGAAATTGTGTGAATTAATTTGTGTTGTTATAAATCTGTGGAAATAACTATTGTGACATCTTTGGATTTCCCTACTGGCCCATGGCTCATCCTTATGTTGAAACAGGTGATCAGTTCGAGTAGTACGCGGGTAAAGAGAAAAATTAGTCCTTAGAGATGATTTTTCTATTTCAGATACATGGATAAATAGAATGGATATTATTTGGTTGTTATTTGGTTTTGACCCAAGGGGGCATCTATGTTGTAATAGAGGTAGTTGTTTTTGGATTATTTGGGGTTGAACTTAACTAGTATAAGTTGAGTTAAAAGTTTTAATTTGTTCAGACTTCCGCTGAGTTATGTTGTTATCTCTGATTAACCATGTGATGGTTGTATTATTGTGAATGGCTATCCGCATCCATACATTGGATCCGAAGGTTGTTCCTTGCAAGTCCTCGAGATCCTATATCACGGATTTGGAGCGTGACAAAGTGGTATTAGAGCTCTAGGTTTTAAGTATTGTAGGGCTTGGAAAATCAGAGAGTATAATGAAATCCTAGGATGAGATATAGAAACATGTGTAGGATCCACATCATTGGGTTGTGTGCAATATATTTTTGTATAATATGTGATTAAGTGGTCTGGTGTGTTTATGTGCCTATGCGTGAATATATGTATATACACATGTGTCAAATTAAAACTATAACACTACGTAGTTAGAGACTTGTTACTTGTGTAGATGGCTGGTCGAAGAAGGAACGTGTAATGGCCTAAACCAATTAAGAGGTAATTAATTATGTTTAAACCTTAATATAAACTTATCTAACCACTTGATCGTCAATTGGAGTGGAACCAACCACGTGATTAAACATGATATGATTTTTATGGAACCTTTTGTTTGTATCTTAGTAAACTCTTGTGTGTTGGTTAAAATGATTTTAAATATATTTTATTTAGTGATGAGGTGTAGGGAAGAGATGTGAGTAGTTATGAATGGATGGATAGGATTGGGTAGTTGCAAATGAGGGGATAGGATGAGAGTAGTTAAAATTGGAGGATGGAGATTTTAACATGTGGCATGGAGTTGTTGAAAGAGAGAGAATGAGAGAAAATCTCATTTTGTCTCTTGAGAAATTTGGAAGGCTTGAGGATTTGGAGAAGTGGTGATTCAAAGGAGATTGGTGAAATATTTCTTGAAGATCCAAGTAAGTCTTAATTTCAAGAATGTAATTAGTTAAACTTTGATTTCCTTTACTTTTGCATTTTCTTTGATTTCAATCTCATATTGAGAGGTTTATGAATGGACATTGTCTTTTAGAATAGTAGGAATATCTCTTTTGATGCATGTGTATGTTTAAGATTGAATAAAATCAATTTAGGGTGGAAACCCCATCATTTTGCCTAGTTCGCGACGTTCAGCTGCTAACTCGTCATGCCGAACGGTCGCCGAACATGAATCCTGGGCCAAGGGCAGACATCTCGGCCCGCCGAAAGGTTGCCGAGGTTGAATGTCAGACGAAGAGGTTGCTGAGATAGCTTTGGGGCACTGAAATCTACTTCAGTGCACCAACTAGGGCGCCGACATGGTGGCTGAAAAAGTAAGTCCTGCAAACTTCGCCGAATCTCAGGGTGGTCCATCGAAGAGGTCGCCGAGAATTGCTTCGGTGCGTCGAAAGGGACACCGAAGAGGTCATCGAGAAAGGAGGTTTTGGAAATGTCGCCGAATCTCAGGTGAAGTCTGCCGAGGAGGTCGCTGAAGGGGATCTCAGTGCACCGAAGACCTTGCCGAACCTAAATTATATCAACTTGATCTAATTAGTTATGGTATAATTGTGTAGTGTAGAAGTAATTGAATGCCATGCCTATCTATTGATTGTTGTATGACTTTGTACTTGAACTTGAGACATGATAATGTAGGTTATACGAAATGTTTCGTTAAATTGTGTGTATCCTTAGTCATGTGTTATATTATGCATGACGGAGTCGTATGCCATACTTAATGCACCCTGTATACCAAGTCATGCATAACTCATTGTAGGTTAGACGCACATGGTGTGTTAATAGCATAATTTTTATCTTGTATTGGACTAGCTAGGTGTAAAGTAACAATGTGGGAGACATAGATAGATGTATGTACTGGTTTAATTTCTAATACACCCTGTACACAAGAATGTATGCTTAGTTAGTGTGCACTATTGCACTTCACTACTTCACTGCACCACATAGACTCTAGACCATCGTTTGGTCAATGAGTATAACCCTGTATTCCAAGACCTCAAGGTTGGGTCTTGTGACTGGACATGAGTCTGATGTGAATATCACATCTAGGGAGGGACTGGCTAGATTGAGTTGAGGGCGTAGCTAACCCAATAGACTTTTCTTAGCCTGAGGGCTCCGTGCCAAGTACAAGAAAATATAAGAAAGGACCTATGTAGTTAGGTCTGATGATCATGTTTTCTTGAAGGATCCGCAGATTGCTGCAAGTCTCAGTCTACGAATCACTGATCAAAAATAAGTGGGGGGATTGTGCCTCCTAGGTTGAAAACCCTTAAAACTGCACGATATTCGTAGAATAGCCCAATTTCCATAGACCGTATATACGGGGGATGCATTCAGGTTGTTGGGACATCCTGGGGTGCATTCAGGTTGCTGGGACACCCTGGAATAGAGGCTGGATCAGGAGGAAACAAATTATATTGACACTCTACCAAAGTTGCATTTGCACAACATATAGTGTTGTTTGTTAGCTCACGTTTGTGAGATTCTGTAATTTAGGAATGCATGACATGCATAATTAAATAACTTACCTCATACATTGCATTGTTTGACTTCTCGTATGTTTTGGAATCGAAAGAAATGTAGACGTAAAGAACTTCAAGGTAAACTTATATATTCCTGAAATTATAGTACTTACAAGCTTATAGCTTATGCTTTCTAGCAACATTTTTTCAGGACCTATAGTCGAGACCATTGCCGAAGAGGAACCTGCAAGAGAAGGAGGATTTGAAGAAGAAGACGAGTTTTACTCCTACGAGTGACTCACTTGTAATGTTTTGTTTAAACTCTCATAATTTTTATTTTGGTTTGTTTTGGTGATATCTGTGTTGGTTTCTAATGTAATCTGATTTGGATCCTAGAACAGTTTTCTTATAATTCCGCTGCACATTTTGTAACTAAGTATTACGTTACCTCTATAGTTTTTGGATGATGGTTTAAACTGCTAGTACAATAAACTGTTATTCAACTGCCACTCTCCTTCCGAGGAAGTGATGGTCATAATCCAGATTCCTCTGAACCCTAAGTGGTCTCATGGGTTTGGGTTGTGACAGAACATTACAGCTGAAGAGGGCTCATTCGGAGGGGATGCAAATCCTAACTTAGCAGGGATATACCAAGTTTTAGTAGACATGGCCACTGCCTTACAAGGTGAACAAACTATGAGGCAGACCCAGGCATTTCCAAGGAATGGAAATGGAGGAGGGATGTCTTGGCTAGAAAGATTTAAGAAGTTGACACCACCATTCTTTGATGAAGGTAGAGAGCCGACGTGGGCTCAGGACTGGGTAGAGGAACTTGAAAAGATATTTCAAGCAATGGATTGTGCAGCTGATCAGAGGGTTTGATTGGCTGTCTTTATGTTGAAAAGAGAATCTTACCAATGGTGGAAAATGGTGGTAAAGGCTCAATGGGTAATCAAGGATTGGGAAGAATTTGAGAGACAATTTTTCGGGACATACTTCCCTTGTAGTTACAAAAGGGCTAAGGATATGGAATTCATGAAGCTAGAACAGGTGTCACGCCCCAAAATCCGAGCACAAATCCCTAGGTGGGATGGCACAAATCTCGAGGTGAGACCTTCGGGATCCACTTCTGGACCGCGGATTG
>JAUPMG010138092.1:0-11326 GCA_031762675.1 Pachysandra terminalis
TAATACCTAATTTACCCCTAAACTTTCATAAGCACTTAAATAAATGTATTTACCAAACGCTATTTTCTTCAAATAAGCAGTTTATTGTTGTTGTGGATAAGTGCTCCCATTGAGCAACTTATCCAATGAGTGCTTATCCATAAGCACAAGCCGGGCGAAACGCAGCCTAAATCTCAACCTTTAAAATCTTCTAATATCAGCCCTACATTATAATTTAAGTAGAAATAAATAAAAAGACTGAAATGCCCTTGTAAACTAAGAAATTAACACTTTAAACAGTACTGCTACAGTAACAGCACAAGTAATGCTACGGTAACGTAAATAGTACCCGCTACAGTAACATGATTCAGTAATGCTACAATAATAGCCTATAACAAAAGGGATGCTCCTGCATCAGAAGAGTTCATCAAAAGGTGAGATTTGAGGTGGAGAATGGAAATTGTTTGCAATTTTGGAAAGATAAGTGATATGGGTGCCTCAGTTTCCATGGGCCACAATTCTACCTGAGTATATTTGAGTGTCTTTGGTCAATCAATATAAGATTAGGAGAGTAATACTTGTACAGGCTTTCTGCAGGTTGTCTTATTTTAGTACTTAAGGCACCCATACTTTTTCCTTTTCTCCTGTATTTACTTGAAAATTCTCTTCATAATGTATATAGCCTCTTTTCTAATAATAATAAAAGCAAATGATCAAAGCTACAGAATGACAACTAAGATATAAATCAAGTAAAAATGCAATATCGGGAGTATGTACAGTTCTCCCATGCATATTAGCTTCAACATAGGGTAAATCAGAGATCTCTGAGAATCAAATTCAGAACCAGAAAAAAAGGAATTACTGAACAGTTAAAACAAGAAGAATGCAGTCATAATATCCAGTTGTGCAGATTGGAATAAAGTAGTGTAGAATCCTTCATTCAATTTTCAACAATGAGTTCCCTATTTTGCAGGGACAAGCTTTAACTTTTGAATGAAACTTGCATAAGGTACATATAACTAAAAAAACTTACAGTACGTTGTCCAGGTATAATCCTTGCAACATGACTTAGTTTAAGCTGTTTCTCCTCTTTTCCCGAGTACCATATCAAAAGAGACTCATCCTGAAACATACACACATAAAACTTAAATAATAGAAGAGTAAAGGGAGATTTTCTTTTATTCTGGTGGCAAATAAAAATGCATTTACAGCCTATGATAGATGTTTAAGAAGATGAGGAGTTGTAACCTAGTTGAGCTCAACCAGCCACTAGGTAAGACGAGTCATAATGTGGAGTCTTCCATAGTTCAACCTTAGATCAATTTGTTCAAGGTTAAACCAGCCATGTCATGAATGCCTTTACACAATTTTATTTATTTATTTATTTTTGATAAATTATGATGATATATATAGATAAGAAGGGAAAAGATACAAATGAGCTCCAAGATGGAGCAAACAGGAAAGAGAATACAAAGAAAAAACAGAAAAAGTAGACTACAGGCAAAGCTACTACATCAATGTAACAGCCACCTCTTACCCCCCCAACATACAACACCTCATCCGAAGGAACACACCTAAAAGCAACCTCCCTATGAACCCCCCAACTGGGCTAAGCAATGCGCTAGTCCATTAGTAGATCAATACATGGCTGAGCGAGATGTTCAGGTCGCAAGCTAAGACTTTGGCTAACCAAACTAGGTGTGACAAACTCCATTATCCCTCCTATCCCTGGGACATCCATGATATAACTGTAGCAGAATCTTCCTTAACCTGAAGTGAATCCACACCAAGTGATCTAGCCTCTCTCAGGGACCAAGTCTCAGCTCTCAATGGGTTCCTTTCACCTAAAGGGGCTGAGAATGCATGCATGATAGGACATGCAGAATCTCTGAATACTCCCCTGCCCCAGATGGACCCAAATTGCAAGAGAGCTCCCCTCATAATTAAGCTTGATCCAGCCCATTGTAGGTGGCTGCAAGAAGTAACAGTCCTCACTTTCCGTAAGGAAGAGTCCCCAATCATGGACCAAGCTCTGAAAATCTCCGGGATCGATAAATCTCTAAATTCTAGAAGTACACTCAACCATAAAGCACATAATATGAATGCTGACTCTGTCATTCCCTGCTCTGATTCTCCCACATCTTGAAAGATCTTCCGATTCCTTTCCCTCCAAATGATCCACAATGTGGGCAAATATTGAAGTCCGTATTCTGTATCATCTTCCCCCTCAAATTCAAATCTGTGTTTCTGACCACTATCTGGCCAATCCCAAAAGAAGACCCCGCCACATCATCGTATTCTCCGGTGGATCTCGAACCATTCCGGGCAGAATGGTTGCCAAAAATGCACCACCGATAGCCTCATTTTCCTCAAAAGAACATCCTCCTGCAACTCAAAAGAGCATTCCCCGTCATAGTGTAAAGGATCGGCCGATCCCGATCTGGATCGGACGGTCCAACTCAGGATCGGCTCGAGACGAGCCACGATCCCAAATCGATCCTTAAAATATGAAAAAACTCACTAACTCGGTCCAAAATCGGTCCAGATCGCCCAATCCGAACGATCTGACTCGGAATCGCCGAGTCAGATTGGGCGATCCATATTGGATCGTCCGGTCCAAATTTGTCTGGAAGTCGAAATGAAGTTTCTAGAGAAACTGAGAAAGAGCTGGTCCTTAAAAAAAAAGAATTTCAGAGAGAAGACGCGATGGAGAGGGAGAGATTGGGAGAGAAGAAGAGAGAAAGAGAGAGAGAGAGAGAGAGAGAGAGAGAGAGAGAGACTTACTAGTTACTACTACTTCTTCTTCTTCTTTTCTTTTTTTGAGAGAGGCGAGCCCTCGTCTTGTATTGCTGTGGCGACGTCACCATGGAGAGGGCGAGCCCTCTTCTTCTTCTTCTTCCTTTCTTGTTTTGAGAGAGGCGAGCCCTCTTTTTTTTGTGCTGCGACGGTGTGGCCTTTACACTATGCTGATTTGCAGAGAAACAGGGAAAATGAAGAAACAAGAAAGAAGAAGAAGAATAAGAGGAGAATAAAAAAGCCTTTTTACTTATAATTTTGTTTTTTCCTGGATCGTCTGATCCAAAGTTGGATCGGCCATCCAACTCGGTCTCGGACCGGGACGATCCCCGATCTGAAACCGAGTTCAAACACTATGTTAAGAATGTGTCATTTTTCTTCCTCATCAATGGGGTGGTGCATAGTCGCTTTCAGTTGTCCATAGGGCTCCGCCAGTGTGATACCCTTTTCCCTTTTCCCTTTTCTGTTCACTTTAGTGGGGGATGTTTTGAGCAATTTTTTTACTTTAGCGGAGAACATGGGTCTCATCGAGGGATTCTCAGTTGGGAGGGATAGGTTGACTGTGTCTCACTTGCAATACGCTGATGATACCATTCTATTCTTTGGAGCGGTTGAGGAGCAGGCTTATTGGGTCAAATCTATTTTGAGGTGTTTTGAGACGATTTTAGGTCTTAAAGTTAACCTTGAGAAATCAACTATTTTTGGCTTCCATCTTGATCCGGTAATGTTCAACAATTTGTAGGCGGTGGATTTACCAATCCGATACCTTGGTTTGCCTCTAGGAGATAGTGTTAGGTCTCTCTCCTTTTGGCAACTTGTCGTTGAGAAAATGGAGAAAAAATTAGCAACTTGGAAGCGGAATTACTTATCACTGGGGGGGAGAACTACTTTGATTACGTCAGCTTTGGCGAACTTATCCATCTATTCTTTGTCTCTGTTCCGGGCTCCTGGGAGGGTAATCAAAATGATTGAGAAGATTCAGAGGGATTTCCTTTGGGAGGGTGGGGCTCATAGGAAAGATCATCAAGTTAATTGGGCTTGGGTGTGCAAGAGGAAGGAGTCAGGGGGTCTTAACCTAGGGAATCTTTTGAATCGTAATTCAGCTCTCCTTGGCAAGTGGCTGTGGCGGTTTAGCATGGATAATATGCACTGTGGTATAAGGTAATAGTAAGTATGGGGTAAGTGATAACGGGTGGGAGATACGCCATTCTGCCAGGATCGGTATTCTTAGCCAGTGGAAGGTTATCAATGCACTTGCTCCTTTCTATTCATTTTTGAGGTTTGGGGTTGGCAATGGTTGTCGTACTCGTTATTGATAAAAAAAATGGTTGTTGTACTCGTTTCTGGCATGATATTCGGTGTGGGGATTCTACCTTGTACTCTTGGTTCCATAGACTCTATTTGGTTGCTACTCGGAGGGATGCTTTTGTGTCTGATATCTTGTCTTGGTCTATCTCTTGTCTCAGTTGGAATCTTACCTTTAGACGGGACCTTAGACCAGCTGAACTAGGTGAACTTGGCTCTATCTTGGAGTTTCTTCGTTATTCCTTCATTGATGTTTGTCGTCCTGATGTCCGGGTTTGGTCATTGGAGTCTAATGGGTCCTTATCTACTAAGTCCTTTTCCGTCTTGTGTTTGGAGCAAAACAATGTCCCCAATCCTTTCTCTAGACTTTGGAAACCCCGTGTTCCCCCTAGAGTCAGGTTGTTTGTGTGGACTGCCTTCCTTTATAAAATCAATACGTGTGATATCTTGCAAAAGAGGAGAGGTAACTGGGTTATTTCTCCACATATATGCCTTGTGTGCAGGAAACATGGTGAGTTTGTGGATCATCTCTTCCTCCACTGCAGTTTTGCTAGGAGTGTGTGGCTGTTTTTCTTGGAAAGATTGGTGGTGGACTGGGTGATACCGGATAAAGTTGTCTCGTTACTTTCTCAATGGAGATTTTAGGGGCTGGGGAAGAAAGGGAAGATTATGATGGATATGGTTGTGTTTGCTATGCTTTGGTCTATCTGGAATGAGCGGAACAGACGTATTTTTGATGATATACAAAGGAGTCTATTGTTGACTATTGATTCGGTTATGGGGTTGGCGGCTTCGTGGGCGTCAGTAGTATCAGATTTTAGAGACTATTCCACTCAGTCGATTAGTAGGGATTGGAGAGTGATTAGGTTCTTACCATTAGTCCGTCCTACTTAGTGAGAGTGTGGTGTGCCCCACCTATTGGAGTTATAAAACTCAATTTTTATGGGTCTTCATTGGATAACCTGGGGAGCTCTAGGATTGGTGGGGTATTCAGGGATTTTGAAGGCAAGCTGGTTCATGCATTTTCGGGCCCGAGTGGGACGTGGGATTCTACTAGGGTGGTGGTTTGGGCTTTGCTTGCGGGCATGGAGGAGGCAAATAAGTTGGATATGAGGCGTCTTATGGTGGAGGGGGATTCATTCTCAGTTATCTCCTGGATGATTGAGTCTCACATCCATCCGTGGAGGTTTGATTTTTGGGACAGGGCATGCACGTCACTTTCCTCCATGTTCCTCGGTCAACAAATGTCTTTGCGGATTCTTTAGCTAGAAGGGGAGTAGACAGAGAGGTTTTGGTGACAGGAACCAACATTGATGCGTGCCTTGAGGAGATTCAATGATTGTAGGGGGACACTCTTGGTCCACCCCACTTGTTTTGTAGATAGTTTTGTTTCATTATGTTTTTGATGCTTTGACTGATCTCGGTCACATTTTGTATATTGCTCCCTTTTGATGATTAATGAAATTGCTGTTAATTATCAAAAATAAAAAAGAAGAAGAAAAGATACCTGATAAACTGGACATATGATTGGAGTCACCGGAGTCAATGGCCCAGGGTCTGGAGGAAGAAGATAAGCAAGCAGAAGAATTACTCGACTGGACTAGAGTAGCTGTCGGAATAGTAGTCTGCTGAGTTCCTTGGGCATGAGTAAGTCAAGCATACTCCTCTCTAGAAATAGTAATAGAATCGGAAGAAGACAGATCTGCCAAACTCAAGATAGTGGTATTTTTCTGAATGCCGTCTCCTCTATCAAAAATGGAAGTATGATTGGTGAACTTGGTTGGCTTGCCATGTAAATCCCAACACAATTAACTGTGTTGCCCTCCTTGCTACAATGGGAGCATACTCTCTTCCAATTACTTGGGTTACTAGGCTTATTGGCTCCTCCTAGCTCTCGGCCTCGACCTCTACCACTGCAACCAGCAAACCTTTCAGATCTTCCACCACCACGAACACCACGAATAGCACCATAATGTATAGCCATAGCAGATCGATCACTAATAACACCACCTGAAGTATCTGATGTAGAACTCGTCCGAATCCTGGAGAAACTTCAGACAAGGCCAGAAAGTCACCTCTCTCTAATATCTGAGATCTAACAGGACCATACTCTGGGCCAATCCTGCAACAAACTCGCAACTCTCATATCTTCACGTTGCTTCTTCATGACACTTATATTAATAAATAAGGGCGGCTGATACAGATCCAACTCATCACACACATTCACAAGAGCGGAGTAATATTCAGTTACATTCTTCCCTCTTTGTTGTAACGAGAAGTATTCTGCTGACAAATCATAAATACAGGACATCTTATTAGATCCAGAAAACAACAGCTTAGTACTGTCCCAAATTTGTTTAGATGTATCATAAGCCATCAACAAAGTGCTAATCTTAGTTTCCATACTGATCCACAATATAGTCATAATCTGTGCATCTTCTTGAATCCATTCTTCATACCGTTTCTCATCAGGTAGTGGCTTGTCTTCTCTAAGATACTTTCTCTTTCCCTTTCCAGTGAGAAAGACTTCTACAGATTTAGCTCAAGTTACATAATTACTTCCGTTTAGTTTATTAGAAGTAATTTGTAGTGAAGTTGACAAAGGGTCTGCTGTACCAGATTTAATCTCCATAACTAATGTTCAATCTATCAACAAAAGACTTCAAACTTGTTTCAAGGGAAAACAACTACCAACAATACTTATGTAGTCCTTAAACAATCAACGAAAAAATTCAGATTACAGAAAGCAAAAAAAATTGCTGTTAGGATCAGAATCAGAAATCATTACAATGTTCTTCACGTTTCTTCAAACAACACACCTCAAACCACATCATAACAAATTACTCACCAAACATTACCCTCTTTAGTGTTGATAGAAGAGGGATTCTTAACAGCAGTCCACAAACATCATTTCTAAGGTTAAAAAAAATTACCAAAAGAAACTGAAGAAAGAGATTAAAGGAGGTACAATACCAGTCCGATCAAAAGCCTAGGTTTTCCTTCTTACCTTAGAACCGATTCAAGAAAACCCTAGAAAAGTACCCGTGACCAGTAGCATCGTGAACAGTACCCGGGAATAGTATCAAGCCCTATGCTCTGATACCTTGCACAGAGATAGGGTTTAATATAAGATCTGAATACAGGTATAAGGAGGAGGAGAGAGAGAATAAGAATTGTAGAGAATAAAAGAGGAGAGAATGATGCCATCATACTTCTGACCGTCCCTCTCTTTCTCTTATATATTTTATATCAATGATGAGAAAAGACAGAAATACCCTCACTTAACTAACATAACAATCACAAAATACTTGGAGTACATTAAAGTCATCAAACATAAAAGTGAAAATATAGTATTGGTTTCCATCTCTACTGAGGAACTGAATTATTTTAGGAATGCTTCACGCATAATGTTCTTTATATATGTGGTGGTTTGGTGCCTCATTGCATATCTTGGCATGTTTGCCTCTTATTGAAACCGTATCCCCTAAATTAGACCGATCAATGGTTCCTGGCCTTTGGATTAAATGTTTTCCACCATGGGCTCGGAATGAGGTCTGGAACATGCCACAAATAAAAAATGTAATAGTTAGGGGTGCTTCCTTCCACGGACCTGAACATAGTCAAGGAACAGGCATGTAGGGTAAAAGCATGTGGTCCTTTTTCATGGTGAAAATTTGCCCAAGACCAGCTTGGCATCTTGCCATATTTAGTTTGGTTCACCTGTAGGTGGGCTGAAATTTCATGTGCCTGTCAAGATCGATTTGTCTGCCATTTTTTTTTTAATCTTAGTGGTTTTAGTTAGATTCATACAAATGGTAAATTTTTACTGTAGCTTGTCAGAAGTCAGATAAATCCTACTCTTGCCCTTGATTCTTTTCTTGTTGATGAGAGCGGATGCCATTTCCTCCACATGCACTGATACCTGTCCATCATACTAGCGTCAACAAATACTTGTGTTCACTTCATGTTAAGAGCAGCTTTGTCAAAATTTTGCATGTTCAGTTTCGGAACCGTTTCATTTTAGTTGGACTTAGAAATTGTCACTTGATAATGTGAAAATCTCTATAAGGAACACATAAAATAGTCTGAGTTTCACACGGAATGTGTGGATTTGTTGGCTCTAGGTTAATTTTTCGTTCAAAAAATCCAGTTCAGATCATCTTTGAGTTAGACTTCTGCCAGCAGTTGATTATATTCAGTTCTTAAGGTTGGTTGCCGGAATTAGCTTCTTTGCATTGTATTACTATTCCATTTATTGAGGTCATGTATGATTATTTGTCATCACATCCTTATAAATATCTGTTCTAGAATTGACATTTCTCGGTCATATTTTTTACATATTTCTGTTATAGAAAATTAGAGAATAGGCCTGCTTTTGATTTAACTTTTCATTTTGAGCCTACTTTTTAAACTGTTGATTGCAAGCCTATTTCAGTGAAATTTCTATAAAAAAGGGCCTGTTTTATTAAAGCAAACACGCGGGGCTCCTATTTTACCTTCCGGTTACTATAGAAAGAAAGCGATGTGAAGACTTGTATTTTCCGATTACAAAACTTGTTACCTCTGAAAATCCATCAATCTTTGTTTTTTTTTTTTGAAAAAAAATCAGAAATACGATGCAACTACCACAATTGCCACCATTAGAAGTATTGACTCGAGATTTGATTTGAAAAACCACAAAAATAGAATGCAAATATGCAAAATAGCAAAGCTAGATGAAAAATCAGATGGTACAGGTCATATAATTGGGAAGTACAAGTCTTATAATCGAAAAGTACAAGTCTTCACATCGGTTTTGCTATAGTAAATCAAAATGTAAAATGGGTATTACCGGATGTTTGCTGTTACAAAAGAGGCCTTTTAGAAAAAAAAAAAAAACAAAGTTTCCACTTAAGTAGGCTTGCCGTCAGCATATTTAGAAGTTAGTTCAAAACGGAAAGTGAAACCAAGAGTAAGCCTATTTCATATTTTCCCTAAAAAATCTGTGAGCTTTTGTTTTAACATCAGTGTGTTATCAAGACTAGTTTATTCTATTTGCTGATGACAGTTTTGTTTTGCTTTGTTTCGGCTGGTAAATTGCAGCAAACCTTTCTTTGTACTCAAGGTGCTCCAAGTTCCACAATGAGTCTAGCATGTCTTGTTTGTCATAATGTAGAGAGTCCATCACAATCTTTTAGGAGTTATTCAGTCTCGAGCTCAGACAATGAGGGCAGGTGTTCTACAATTGTTAACTGCTTGACCAGGAAAGCGCCTCTTCAACCAGTGACGAGAACCAATGTGATTACATCATCCAAGGTGATGCCGCAACCGATTATGACAAACAGTCAAGTAATCACAGGAACCCCACGGCTAGTACGGAGCCATGCTGTGAGAAGGGACCTCGTCAGAGACTGGAATTTCGACGAAGCTGTGATGGAGCGTTAGTCTACAAATCTGACCAAGTGGAAGAGTGTAGGTCTCATCACTTGGGAGTCTAGTTACGAAGTGAGGTTTGAACTTTCTTCTCCAGGTAAGTGTTTGAGCCTTTGTGAATATTCTATCATTCGTTTACCATTCTCCAGGTTGATCTTTGCAAATCATGGATAGAGATTGTATTATCACCTCGATAGGAACTGTACTGGAATAGCTTTCTTCTTTCTTAACTTTCAAGTCTTTGTCCTGTTTAATCAGATTCAAGCACTGACTTTTGAATTTCCCGCATTGATGATGCTATTTCCGCATGATAACATTTCCTTTTATATGACGGAGAAGTGCTAGCAAACCCAACCGCGTTAGTCCCTTTTATTTTGGCTTAGGGTTGATGGTTTGGACCATTATTGTAGGTTTTAGCCTCCATTGATTCTCCCCAAGAAAGACATTCGATCTATGGTTGCTCCTTGCCATGTGGTGAATGTGTTTGGGGCTGAAACTTTGTATATCACCCTGGGATCATGTAGATAAGTGGGTTTTTTTGCCAAATCATCTGCCTTTTTTTGAGGGTTTCGATTCTGGTGTATTACTGAGGTTGGTGGTCAGAATCCGGTCAATCCAAGCTTTTCAAGTGGCCAAGGCTGCGTTAGGCTGGTTTATATAAGTGCTTATTTGAACTTATAACTAATTAAAGCACTTTTTAAAATTAAATGTGGTAACACTTGATGGGTAAGTGCTTACCCATGAGTACTAGAGGAAGGAGAAGTTGCTGAGTGCAGCTTCTCTTATCACTTGTGCCGAAAGCTATTTTCCAACTTTTGTAGTATTTTCATAATACTTATTTTACCCCTAAACTTTTATAAGCAATTTTAATAAATTTATTTATGAAGCGCTATTTCTTCAAGTACGCAACTTATTGCTGCTGTGGATAAGTGCTTCCATTGAGTTATTTATTTAATGAGTGCTTGTCCAAAAGCACAAGCAGAGTTTCAGCATTCTAGGGTCTAAGCAAGAAACTTGAGCAACATTAATAAAATGCCTTTTTTCAACTAGTTAGGTCGGAAACAAGAATTATGTTACTCCATCCTAATCTTTATCAAGATGATGGTTCAGGATTCATGCGTAAGAATGCCAAGATGATGTAATCTTCCTCCTTTGCTTGACTGAGACTGACTACTAAAAGATCTAGCAGTACCAAACAACATTGGCAGAGTTGTGCAAACAACTTGAGTGAAAGAAGTATTAAATGACTATGCAGTCACCTCTCTTTTCCAACCATCAACAACTTAATATTTCATTGAATGTAGTTCACCCCTAAAACTAAGGAAAATTATCTATTACCTCTATTTTAGATAATTATTGTCAAAAAGTGCAATGACCTAAACTATTGACTCTTCAAGTATAATTAAGTAAAATATTTGCCTTTTGGTCCTCCGTTATGGTAGAAGACATGTTGGGTATAAAAAAAGGGATTTATTTTTTGAAAAAAAAAACAAATACCCAGACTATCCTTTCCCTCTCTCCCTTTCATTCTCACCCTCACTCACATTCTCTCTCCATCGCTCTCTCTCCACCCTACCACCACTACCACCACCCCACCATGATCACCACCATTAAGTGTGCAAGGCATGCACCACTAATATTTCATGGTGGGGGTGGTGGTGGTGGGTGGGTGGGTGGGGGTGGGGCATCGTAAAATGTGTAAGGATGTACCACTAGGTAGTGTAAGGCATCCACAGCGAGTGGTGCATCCTTGCACAATGGATAGTGCATTTTTGCACAACCAACTTTGCAAGGCAATCATAAAAGGTTGTTCAAGGATTTAGTACAAACTGTT
>JAUPMG010138123.1:0-11326 GCA_031762675.1 Pachysandra terminalis
TTCGTCTCAGGAGGAAGGGATATTCCTCCTTCGAATTCACCCTTAGCAGGAGGGAAAATACCTCATTTGAATTGACCATCTGAAGGTGGTTAGCCCTCGGATTTGTCCGTCGAGGTTGTCTCTCAGATTTGTCCGTTGAGATTGTCCCTCGGATTTGTTCGTCGAGGTTGTCCCTCGGATTTTTCTGTCGAGGTTGTTCCTCGGATGTGTCCGTCGGGGTCGTCCCTCGGATTTGTCTGTCGAGGTTATCCCTCGGCGGAAATATATCTGCCTTTTGATCCTTCAAGACAAAGCATATAGAATAGTCCTTCGAAGTCTATGGATGTGATCCAAGCATGAGTTCTGAGTTAGAAGGTACAAAAAGTTCCCTCGAGGATCTTTCCTTGCATAAAAATGCCTTTAGAACGTAAAGGTATGGAATAAACTCACTTGAAGTCTGTTCTAAAGTGTAAATAGATGGGACTTCGATGATCCATTGAGATCATAACTTTTTGAGGAAGCCATTAGGGGCATCATGCCCCTAAATACGTCATTCGAGTAAAATGAGGTCCGTCGAGGGAAACATAAGATTCTCCTTCCCTCGGGAGCCCAGAAGACAGTATGTCGTGGGAACATAAGTCCTTAGTCCTTTGATCTGTCAGAAGAAAAGAAGGAACGTGTTTGTTGGGTTTGGGACACGTGGTGTTCCCCCACAAGCTAAATTCAAAAGATAGCTTCCTTGAGAAGCTATTGCCTTTATTTGTGATAAGAATGGTCAAATATCCTTCTGCCATTTCAAATCTCACATTTTCACCAAACGGTCTAATCATCGTACACAGTTGCTGACAGCTAGCACGTGAAAGGGACAACTGTACAGCCGTTACAGCTTTATAGAAAGATTTAGTGTATGCGATTATACCCATAACGCATACATGCGCTCGTAATCAAGCATCGCGTGTAAAGTGGGGTTAAATTGGCCCGCCTGATCAACAATACACTCGCAAGTTTTATATCATTTATAAAGCAATTTTTCTACTTTTCTAGTACTTCACACTTACGAATATCAAACAACGTTCACATTTCTGATTGGGTCACGTCAATTATATTGATGATCTCTTGGCCATCAAGGATCTCCAAGTATCATTATCCTATTATGGTTAACTTCTTCTGTAAATAAACCCTTTGAATGGTGGAATAAACATTGTAGACTTGTCACAAGTTAATGGTCAATTCAAGGGCTAATCACCATAATACGATCAATTCGTTAGGCTAACCACCATGAGCTGTTTAATTCGTCAAGGACTTGTCACCCTCAAAGGACTAAGGGTTAGTTGCCCTCAAAGGACTAAGGGTTTCGGCCTCTTCGAAGGGCAAAGATACGGGTCTGTCACCCTCAATGGACTTACTGGCCTCGAAGGAATCCTCATTGGAGAAGCCTTCAAAGTCATGTTTACTCTCTCATCCCCATATATCACCTCTGAATGACAAACCTTGTGAGACTCATTACTACACTTTACTTAAGGACATTTTGAAGCAAACGCATTTACATCTGATTTCACTGAGTTCAATTCAAGAACATTTGAATTGGTTACTTAAAGTAAAACCTCGAAAGATTCTAGGATGACTTTTCTTTATAAGGGTAATTAATAATGAAAACGAATTGTTTGCTGAGAAACTTAAATCTAAGGTCTTTATATATATAATTCGATAATAAACTGGTCACCTTGTAATGTATGTAATTACTCTAACTTCCATTTAAGGAATATAGATTAACATACCAAAACGAGTTCCCTCGAAGATAAATGAAGGAGTGAAGAGTATTCATTGTGGAATTCAAATGATTTTTTTTTAAAGTTGATTGTGAAAAATTCCCTAACAATCACGTGATAAAACCTCAACAAGTAATATATATTGTATATCTTATTTGAGGGGATATTGCCTTATCATGAATGGTAATGATAAGAATGGATATGTTGTTTTGGATATACATGCATGTTACATATGTCATAGATTCATGATCTCTTGAATCCCAGGGCAACCCATCACAGAGCAAGTTTACTTGATCAAGTGATTCACCACAATTTCTTTCTGAAAATAACTTGTGCGCGTTGATTAAGCGTAGACTTTGAATGTGTATTGCTGCGTGGAGATATTTCTATTCATATCTTTGGACATGCATCCAATTGACACCTGTCCTTGTTAAGAGAGATAGTATTTTGGATGATTTTCTTTATAAATAGCAAATCATGCTCTCAAATCAAAACAATGGTAGAACAGTGATAAGATTCAATCATCTTTACGTATAACTCTGTCGAGCCCTAAATCCGAGATATTGGATCTCGAGGATTCCAAGGAATTAGCCTTCAGACTCACCGCGTGGATACGGATAAACAGCTACAACATCAATCCTTACCTGATTGAATCAGATTCTTAACAGAACAAATACTAGCGGAAGTCTATAAAAATTAAAACCATAGCCCAACCAAGCATATTGAGCTATCAACCCACAATCAAGGTAATAAAATCTATAAGATCTTTATTACAACATTCGCCCTCCATAGGGTCAAACCAAAGTATACGAAATAAAATAATGTCAATGTAGTCTAAAAAATAACAGTGCCTCTAACACCATCTCCAAGGGCCAGCCAGGACTCAGACCATCCGATCACCTGTAGAGATAAGGATCAGCCGAAGCCTAGTAGAGAAATCCTACGAGGCTACAATAACTACTTTTATGCACGTAAATCAATACAGTTTATTTCATGCATTTCACCCAACATATACTATCACAGTCATATGTGTATTAATCATGTCATCACACTATGTTTCATAGACTAGCATGAATATTACATTCATCATGTAAATCACAGTTCACAGGGAAACCATACCATATCAATTATAATCAATCAATAGTTCATAATCCTACTATATTAAGATTATCCACATGATCCCATCATGTTCAAGCAGATTCCACATGGTTCCACCATGTTCCAAACAAACAATCATACAAGTGTACACATAGTCCCACCATGTTACATAACAACAAAGTCACAGCAGTCACATAGTCTAACTATGTTCCACAACAAGCACCACATGGTCCCACTATGCTACGGCCAATCAACATACAAACATATACAACATAATCCCACCATGCTGCAACCAATTAACCATATCAACACGTATCACATATCTAGTACATAGCTATTCCTTTAGGGACTTGCACCCACGAAGGAAGTCTCCTGTACCATTCTTTTAAGGACTTACACCCACGGTAGAAACACACCCTTATGTACATAAGCAAACACATAGTCTCATTATGATCACAAACAACAACATATCACCATTCTTTTAGGGACTTTCACCCACAGAGGAAGCCACCTGTACAATCATTTCCTTTAGGGACTTTCACCCACGGTGGAAACACACCTGTAACCACAAGGTCCCACCTTGCTATGACCAATGCGACCCAATCACAATCATTCACAATCAAAATTCATAATGTAAGTGTAACACAGTCAAGTCAACTACAATGCAATGCAAGGTATGATGCAAGCATGGAGTGAAATGAGATGCAATGCAATGCAGGGTGTCACTAGGCCTCGCCCAGTCACATGCTCATCCCAACTCACGACCACCCGACCCATCTTTTTAGGGACTTGCACCCACGGTAGAAAAATCATTCATATTCCTTGAGAGACTTTCACTCATGGTGAAATATACCAGTAACACGCCATACTTTTAGGGACTTTCACCCAAGGAGGAAGCCACCTGTCCATTCTTATAAGGACTTTCACCCACGAAGGAAGCCACCTGTATCAGTAACCCTTTCTTTTAGGGACTTGCCCCCACAGAGGAAAGCCATCATTCCTATTCCTTAAGAGACTTGCACTCACAGTGGAATACATCAGTATACTCGCATTCCGTTTAAGGACTTGCACCTACGGTGGAAGCTCACCTGTAACCAGACCTTCTTTTAGGGACTCTCACCCACGGTGGAATACACCCATATCAAATCTTTCTTTTAGGGGCTTTTCACCCATGGTGGAATATATACATTTACTATACAATACCTTTAAGGACTTTCACCCACAGTAGAAGCTCACCTATCCATAACACAATTTCAAGTCAATCAACACAAACAGCATACACAGTCTTGGATACTCACAGTACCCTCGATCGGTCATTCACGTTCAAATCAACATCATCAAATTCACATCTAAGTCACACAAAAGTCAACCCAAGTCAAACCTAGGTCAATATTGGATGCTAAAAGCACTAATCACCCAATCTACTCCTGCATGACCAATTCTAACCATACTAGTCATGTATTGAGGTCTTAAGACCTTATCGAAAACCTTTGAGTTGATAATACCTCATATACCATTCCAATCAATCTGATAATCCTGAGTTTTGGACCTTCTCATACACTTTCTGTTATTCGTCCAATGCTAGATCTTTTGCACACAAACCATTCATACAGGCATGCATACAACTCAATGGGGATCCTCCCCATAAAATTGGAGTCCATTGGACTTCGGTAGCTGCTCGGTAACTCAGCTGCCGAGGCTCGGTTGCTGGTCTAGACAACATCTCATTTTTCATAATTTCGGTAGTTACTCGGTAGCTGTCAACTATCGTACTGAGAGGCTCGGTAGCACTGCTGTCGAGGCTTGGTAGTATGTCCAGAGAACACACAGTTTTGGCTGTTTTCGGTCGTTGCTCAGTAGCTGCCGAGATTGCTGCCGAACGTAAAAATCAAGCCCATTTATAGGTTTTTTCTAGGGCTTCGGCCTATACTCAAACCTAGTATTTTCTAAGGTTTTTAGCAATCAAAACAAGTCTCCAAAACCTACTCATGTAATCAAAACAACAAATACATAAACCTAGTTTATTTCCATGGATCTAAACAAGTAAATAACATATAATCAATCATAGATCTAAACACATAAATGTGATTCATAAGAACCTATAATAACACATGAACACAACAATACAAGTTAACATGGAAGTCAAACAACATGACAATATTCCTTCTTGTTCTATAGATCTTAGATCTAATCATGCTTTCATACAAGAACATATAACCACCTATAACTATAGCATTGAGATCATTCATAAAATCAGATACCGAAGAAACATAGGAATCCCTACCTCGTTTTCTAAGCTTTTCTTCTTAGATCTGTTTTCTGCAGATTTTTCAGCAATAAGTGATCACCAAGTTTTCCTTTTGCCTTCTTCTTCAATAGCCTTTCTTCCTTCTTTCCTCCTCCTTCTTCTCTCTTTTCTCTACGGTAAAACCCATATCTGGTTTTCTTCTCAAGGTTGTGATGGCTAGGGTTTGGTTCTCTCTTTCTCTTAAACATCAAAACCCTAACTCACCCTTCAAAACACTATTCACGTCACTATTCATTGACCCATCTTGCTAACCTCTAAAACTAATTAATTTTAATTCTTTAACCTTTCTTAATCCTCCTTACACTTAACCAATAGGTAAGGTAACTTCTCCATTAAGATTCTTCTTCAAACTTACTAATCTACCCCTAATGACTTGGTCAAATGACACATTCATCCCATGTCTTACACGTCCAAAAGCAAATTCTAACTTCCATAAGATTCTAAAATAACTCAAGTGACTCTATTGTTTTTAATATTACACAGTGGACCTTATATTTTATTAAAATTATAAATTTTACTAATTTCAATTATTTAGATATACAATTCTACATAATCTTTCACAAGGATTTATTGGTAATTATAATTAAATTATATTAATTATATTTTAAAGATACAGGTCACTACAAACTCGCATATACATGAAAGAGACAAAAATGATAACTTATCTTTGAGACTTATATGAGGGACTTATGTCATTTGAATACTAAGATTCTCTTGCTATGTGGTGTGTATTCTTATTGGCATACCTGATATCTCAATCTCCTCTCTTTACTCTTCTTTGTGTTTTATCTATAGATTATATTTGAGAAGAAACACTAATAAAACGACTGCACGATATTTTAGACTATCTTAAGACATACTTTCTGAATGATAACTATATCGACTTATTTTAATTGATAAATTCTTATTTTATCATCGAATTTCTAGTTGATACATATTCTACATCTCCGGCACTATTCTTAATTTCTACCCAAAAAAAAAAGCACTATTCTTAATCATATTTCATAAAAACAAAATAGAAAAATATATGATATATGATATATATATATATATATATATATATATATATATATATATAATAGGGGGTATGGATGCAAAAAAGCTCCAAAAAATTTAGGATTTTTTGCATCTATACTCCTATATTATAGAGTATTTGAATTTGTATTTATACCTCTGTATTTTTTTATTTTTGTATCTATTCCCCTTTATTATTGTAATTGTTACATCTATACCCTCGATGTTAAAAGATGAAGACTTTCATTGCTTATTTTTATTGAATGATTTTAATACCTATTACTTAATAAGTATTATTTTGCCTTCATCTCCTTATGTTATTGCTTTTTTTCATCTATAACCTTCTATTTGCCAATTTTATTTTATTTGTAGCCTTAATGTATATTATATTTTTGGTTTGTAAAAAAAATAAAAACTTCATAACATAAGTTCTTACATATATATATATATGTTAAAATGTAAAGAAGATATAAAGTAGATTCTCATATGCCCAAAATAACGATTGAAAATATATAATCCGAATCCATTTAGTTTTAAATGAATTAGGCATTTTATTAGGTATTAATACCTTAGACTAAGTAGAGTAGAGTTCGTTCGAGTTATGAGAATTTGTTCTGCATTTTCATTAATTTTAGTAGAGAAAACTAATTTATAAAGGTATAATGATCATTTTGTAAAAAAAGAATAATTGCATTGTGCGGCTTTTAAATTCAAGTGTACAAATACACAATTGTAATAAATAGAAGAATATAAATGCAAAAAAGCGATATTGTGATAAATAAAGAGATATGAATGTAAAATAATACTTATTAAGTAAAAGAGTATTATAGTCATTCAATAAAAATAAATAACAAAAAATTTGTATCTTTTAACGTCAAGAGTATAAATGTAATAATTATGATAATAGAGAGAAATAGGTACAAATATAAAAAATACAAAAATATAAGTACGAATACTCAATAATATAGGGGTATAGATGTAAAAAACCCAAAATTTATCTTACAAACTTTTCTACGACCGGTCATCGATTACTAGCGGTAAGACGTCGTAGTTTCCAGGATCAGCTCCCCTGCAGCTGACAGGTGTGGGTACACAAGAGCATTCAAATTCCTCGTCCGCTTCAGTTCAACCACTCTTTAATCTTTATCTTTGTCCGGATGCGTAGAACCGACTCAATCGCATGACCTTTATGGGTCCGATATATCTGGTCTGTAATTACCAAAATCTCCCCAACACACTATAGAACAAGTGATTTTATCTTGAACTGTTGAGTGACGAATGGAGGGTTACTGAAAGAATTGAAATGACCATAATATCCTCAACCTTCTCTTTTAATTACTAACATAGCACTTTAATCAATTTAACAATGTTAAACTTTTTTTTTTTTGGTCTTAACCACGTGGTGTCCCCGCACCCATTTAGGTGTGGGACTAATCCACGTTCGGGGTGAGAGCATTAAACGTAAATCTCTGGTCAGGAGTGCTTTTAGTGAGATTCGAATTCCATACTTATCTCCTGAGATACTACTAGAGCCCAACTTGCTACCAACTGAACCATACATCGGTAGTTAATCATAATTGAACTTGATGTTCAAATTTTTGTGAGATGGAAACCGGCAAAAATGATCATGGCTCATCAAAGGACTCCATTATTATTAAGAAAATCGACGAAAATGACACGGCGGTGAAGAGATCATAGGAAGTAATTTTTGTGAGATAGAATCGACCACAATGTGATCTACGGCCAAACTAAAATTTGATAGAGCAAGTAGAGGAGACAACAAGATTGTAACTATCGGAGTCCTATATCGTGATTATATAGGCAGATTTCTTTAAAGGTATGCACACAAAGTTGGTGAAGTTGTTACTAATAATGAAACATAAGCTTTGGCCATGATCGAAGAATTACAAATGGCTATGCACTAGAATGTTCAAAATGTAGAGATCGAAGGTGACTCGACACTCATTCTCCAAATGCTATCTAATTGTAACCCAACCTCGCAAGTACTGTGGTACTTCTTGTTAGCCATTGACTGCTCGGAACCTTATTGTCCAATTCTCCAATATCAAAATTCTTTATATTTACAGAGAAGCTAATAAGGCTACAGATCTTCTTGTAAATGTTGCATTAGATAGTTTTTCATGTGTACGGATATCTAAACCCCCTTCATCCCTTCTTAATGTACTCAGCGATGACTTTATGGGTCATGCAACTACGCGATATACATTAACTAGAACATTATGTAAGTTTTAACTAGTGAATAAACTGTTATTTTCTTACCACAAAAAAGAAAAAAAAAAAAAGAAAAAGAAATTAGTCTTCTAAATTTGCAATAAAATCCATTAAATTTTTTTTTAATTCTTTTTCTTTTTGGTATATTATGTGTGAGCTCAACCCGCTAGGCAAATAGCAAGTGTGTATGCACACACACACATACACAAAAAAAATCTATTTACTATCCCAGGCCTCTTGGGGGAGCGGGTTTATTTATTTATTTATTTTTAATTTTTTTAATTTTATAAACAGAGAAAGTTGAATGATACCTAAGACTACGTTTGGTCGGCTTGTGCTTATGGATAAGCACTCATTGGATAAGTTGTTCAATGGTAGCACTTATCCACAACAACAATAAACTGTTTATTTGAAGAAAATAGCATTTGATAAATACATTTATTTAAGTGCTTATAAAAATTTAGGGGTAAAATAAGTATTATAAAAATATTATTAAAGGTTAGAAATAACTTTTATTTAAGTACTTATAAAAGTTTAGGGGTAAAATAGGTATTTTAAAATATTACTAAAGTTGTGAAATAGCTTAACGCATAAGAACGTGGAAGAAGTTGCTCTCAGCTTCTTCTCTTTATGGGTAGCCTTCTTCTACTGCTTATAGGTACGCACTTACCTATAGGCGCTACCAAATACATTTAATTTTAAAAAGTGCTTATATAAGCTATAAGCTGCAATAAGTAATTATAGAAGCCGGGCCAAACGCAACCTCAAACTTTATTAATATAGAAATTCGTCAATCTATATATTCACAAAAAGTGGAAATGTAATGGCTTATTTTACTTTTTTTCCCTTTCAAATCAAAAAGTTTTAGCATCTTTCTTTAGTAGACTTTCTTCCATCTATTGCTTTAACAAAAATAACTTGATAAGAAAAACACACAATTTTTAAATTTAGATAAGCGTGATCTAGTTGTGGAAACAGCAAGAGTAAAGATATAGAGAATCATTATTAGAATAGAATTCCTTTTTCCTGATAAGCAAGCTTGAAATTTTATTATGGATTGAAAGACTGACTACATATCTGAAAGTTGAATTAAAATATTCTCAATTTCCTGCAACCATTCATGAAGATTGCAATGATTGAGATGTGCTCCCTTCTAAGCATCTGGTGCACCAACTTATTACCTTGTCTAGGATCAATTAAGATAGCTCTGCTGCAATTCTTTTTATGCCATCTACTGTGATGTTCAGTTCACTTCCTGCAGCCAATTCACCCCTACGTTACTGGTTAATTAATTTTGAGTTTCCCTCTTTTAGAACCTTGTGATCAACTCCTTTATCCTTAGCAACTAACAGTCCTCCTGTCAATGTAATTGCCTCACATGACAGCACTTGAGGCTCTTTGGAGCACTTCGCTGGCAGCTCTAAATAAACTATTTCTCTCTTGTCATCCCAATTCCCAATCCTCCCCTCCTCTTCATTCACTTTCATCTTGAATTCTTCTACAGCTGGAGTTACCAAGGAAAACCCAAGTACAAACCAATGAATGTCAGCTAAAAGATAACTACAAATAATGAGTAAAAACAAATGTTTATTTTTATCCATTCTCAAACCTGACCATATCATAAAATACATTTCACAAACTTCATTACATGGTAACAAAATTCCTTTTTTCCTCTCAAGTCAGGACCTTACCTCTTGACTGCCGCTCCCAATCGGTTACAACTATCTTCGAATCTCCAACAAGATGATTTCCTTCATTAAAATTGTTTCAATGGTCATTTTTGGTAAGAATGTCATAACAATATAATGAGGTGAGGTGGTGGATCTCAAACTACGTAATTATCTATTGGATTGTCAAGTTGGCATAAAATCGGGATTTGAGATTGAAGGTTGTAAATGAACCGGATCGCGTACCTCGATGCACATACATAAACTCGGATCTGCAACGAAAGATTTCTATCGAATCGAAAAACATCCTACATCAGAATATGTGAATACTAGAATCACATATATTGTTCCACACTCAATACAACCAGATCTCTATATTATAATCTAAGTAGTAAAACCAGATCTCAAGGAGGAAGAAGAAATGAAGAGAGAAGAGAGATTCTCTAGGGTTGGAAATCACCAAAACATATAGTGCTTAATTAGGGAGTAAGGAATCTTTTATTTTTATAGAAGATTCAATCAACTGATCCTTGGACTCTCTCTTAATCTCATTAGGAGATTGAGTCCAAGCCGCACTTGGTCTCTCACCAAAGCATGGACATCCCATATTTAAGTGGGGAGCCAACCATGTTGACCCAACACGTAAATCCAACATCTCTCACTTGTCTATAGTGTGTACCAAGTGTGAATTTCTCTCTCATATACATCATATCTTCCTACCATGGATGCTAATCATACATGTCATTGAGTGTGTGACCGACGAGCACAAAGTAACAAGCGATCGACTTCATATCAAGTTCCATAAAACTAACATGAAAATATACTCTCAAAAGTCTCGTCTATGCCCTAAACTCATTTGACCAAATCGGATTGAATATTTCTAACCCCTTATGAGCTCAAGCATAGAAATCTATACTCAGCCACTAGATTCATAGTAATATGCACATTTAAAATAATTCATATAGTATATATATATTAGATACATATAAGTAAAAGATGTGAAACATCAAAATGATAATTTTAAAACATTAGAACACTTCTCTATGAATCGTATCTCTCTGAATGCGATGTCAAATAGTCTTCCCTAAGCCTCATGTCACTTAGCTTCGGCATAATTGATTTCGTAGATAAACCCCTATTAGACCGTATGATGCATGACCATAGGAAAGTAAGCTAGAGCAACGATCATCAGATCTAACTTCATGACATGATCAAAGGTAATAAGGGCATAAACTGACCCACTCTAGGACCATCCTGAT